>BMAV01025601.1:35491-55223 GCA_019973955.1 Trichonephila inaurata madagascariensis
CCCCCAAATACATCAAATAAGCACGCATACGTAGAAAACAGTTGGCATTGAGAAGCGAATCGCGTAAATTTGAATCGGCAGTTAAGGGATTAATTATAAATCGTACAAAAAAAATTATGAAGGGAAGTATTTAGTTTTGTATATAATTTTGTACATGACAATCCCATGGGGTCACTGGTCATTATTAAACTTGTTCTTAATTTAGTATTGTTTAACTAATCATCAAATCCATTGTGTAGCACTGATACATTTATTAGTATAATATATTAGTGTAAATGTGTATTTTATGTTATATATATATATATATATATATATGTATTATGTCAGAATGTGTTTTCTTTGTTTACTTTCAGTAAATTAATAATTCTTTTTTAAAAAAAAAAAATCTTCAGTTTGCGACTTTTCAATACACTCGTACCCCCCTCGTAGAGCTGTCCCGCCCTTCAAGGAGGGCACGCCCTACAGTTCGAGAAACGCTGGGTTAACTATTACATTTTATACCATTTTTTAGATTACAAAAGGTGTATTTTGACTTCACAAGTTTTAAAAGGAGTAAGGTTTACGAAAAAGAAGTACAAATCTATCTTAAGGAGTACTGTTAGTTATCTAAGATATTATCAAAGAAACAAGATATTGAAAGTCAATTACACAATTCATTATTATACAAATGTTTGGAAAATTACTGGACTTATTTTTGTATCTGTAATTTTTATATTTTTTGCTGGAAACTGTAATTGTGAGAACGGTACCCACCGAAAACGCGGGCGCCTCGCTGTTGGCCCAGCTCACCCCTGTATGAGCCGATTCTGCCCTACCAAGTGAAAATGCCATCTTCTGTTCGTGAAGATCATGGCATTGCAGACTGTATTTTCCATGTATTTTAGATGCTCGTTTTATATCTTCTACGTCAATCTGTTAAAGTCTGAAATTAAAATTATAAAATTTTTAACATTTGCAATAATGCCATTTATAATTTTTAATAGCAAATGAATTTAATAGTCGAACTATTACTTTACTATACTGTCTATTTAATTAATATTAAGTATAACATAACGCACATATTTTCTGAATTTTAAGAAAAATGTTTCAAAAACTATTACATATATACTCATAAATTTTTTACATACTGACTTTTTATATTCTTAGATTTGCTTCTATGCAAAAAAATTTTTATTGTACATGGTTATCAGAAATGAATGACCCGATTACAAAATTTAATAATCCCCTGATGAATGAATACAAAATGATCATTAATATGTCATTGCAAAGATAAAATAGGAAATTTTGAGTCTGTAACACTGTTTTTGTCAAATAGGTGGCAGTAATGATATAATTGTGAACATAAGTGGAAATGGCGTCGCAGCGGAGAAGGCATTTTGTGTATTCTCGTTTGCAAACAGTCTGTCAGTAATCACGTTTCAACGTCAATTTCGGACAAAGTACCATATATAAATTCACCGACATCTAAGAGTACAAGAAGATGGTATAAACAGTTCAAGGAAAATGCCTGTCTGTGTTAATGCGACCAAGTTCGCAATGACATTATACGGGTGGTTAAAGGAAGTCACATTGAACATTTGCAAAAAGAAATTTTACTTTACATCAAGAAATGCTACGTACGAAAAACAATTAATATTTTACCTTTACAATGATATCTTAATTATCATCTTCTGTTTATTCATCTGGAATTTATTAAATTTTGTAATCGGTCATTCCTTTCTGAAAACCCTGTATATTCATCAAATTTTTCAGTATATTCTTTGCTCATAACATGCAGTTTTCAACCAAATTGTATGAAATTTACGGAATATTTTTAAAAAATGCTTAAGAGGCAATATATTAAAACCTGAATTCAATATTATATTCAAAGAATTATTAGTAGTTATAGTAAATAATTTTTAGCTGTGTATGCACTACATAAATGTATTTTTTTTCGAAATTTTAAATGAAATTACAATATAAAATTCCTAGTTTTGTATGGTTAAGATGACAAAAATTATGTAGATTTAAATTACTTGTTCTACAGTTAGCCTTTAAAAGATGATAAATTTTGAGGGATTTAACATAAATAGATATTTTTTAAACTTGAATTTAAAACTGATCTTTATTTTTATTTATATATTTTTAAATGTTTACTGCGAATTTTTTTAGATATTTTTGAATACTATTTAATCAAACATTCAAGTTTAAAAATATGAATTTTTTGGAAAACCCTCAATCATATTCTCTTTGAAGTAAATTGAAGTTCAAGCACTTAAAATTCAAATATAATTCAGTATCATAACAATACAAAACTAAGGACAGTATGTAAGATGCCTCTAACACTTGGCATTAAATTTATAAGAAAACTAATAGATTTAAATTGTTTTCTCCGCTGCTGTTTTTATCAATGCGTAATAAGTTTTTTCAAATAATTTGATAGAGAAGTTTAAAAATTATTCATTTTTAATATTTAATCTTTATAAGGTTTTAAAATTCTAAGCATTCGTTTTTTATTAATTGTTTGCTAAGAAAACTAAAGCAATAGAATACAGTTATAGATATTTTTGGAGAGAAATATATTATAAAAACTTAATTCCGTTTCATAATTTTAAGGGGAAGGAAAAAATGTGAATTTATCATGCAAAGAAGACACTTAAAAAGTGATTTGTCCAACTATACAAAATAGTACATTACCCTCCCACACACCAACTTGTTAAAGTTTTAAATTAATGTAAAAGGAAAAGGGAATTCATAATCTTTTTTTTTTTTTATTTATGCGTTGGGACTTAACAAAAACTTTAAAAAATGGTTATATCATGAAAAATACATCAAAGAATTTATTTAATTCAAACCCAATAAAATCTCAAATCAAGCTTACAAGCACGAAAAACTAAAGTGTTCGTACACTAAGGGGAAATTCTTCCCAGTTTTTTATGATTGCTTTAGTGTAAGAATGATGCTTTTCCCTCGAGCCATAAAACTTCCTGTCAGTTTCTATTGTGTGGCGGTAACCCTCCCTAATTATCTTCCACGATGTTAAAGCCTTTAAAGGGGAAAAAGATTTCAGAAAAATACGGCTCAAACGATTTTGAGAACCTTACTTGAAGGCAAGAAAATCCGTGTGGCGCGCATTTTCGAAGGATCTATAGTATGGCAGTATTTTACGTGCATACCACTTAGAGGGTTAAAGACGTTTCATCTGTAAAAAGAATAGAAACTGAAAATTTGTGGTCTCCGACACGTTTTTGCATGAACTAGTGTGCAAATTATTCACGCTTTTGGTAACCGTTAGGCTGCAGTATCTACACCCTTTGCAGATGGCATGGATGAACCCCTTGCTCGTGCGCTATCCGCTACACTTCTGACTGACAGAACCAAGCTGCTGAGCAATATCTCATCCACTGTCCCTTGTGTGAGATGCTTATTCGCTAGCTCTTAATTCGTGAAACGATTTATCTCATCACTATTAAGTCAGCTCGTACACTGATGA
This sequence comes from Trichonephila inaurata madagascariensis, assembly GCA_019973955.1. NCBI lineage: Eukaryota > Metazoa > Arthropoda > Arachnida > Araneae > Nephilidae > Trichonephila > Trichonephila inaurata. The sequence goes on from BMAV01025601.1 coordinate 38,964, forward strand.
CAGCAGGAGTTGTCGGACGACTTTCATGCATGTTAAATATGTACATTGCATATTACATCTACATTTGCAAGTGACATTTAGGGACAATCCTTTCTGCATGAAATCGGTTTCCTGACCTATTCCCTAACTTCCCAAGAAATTTGAACGGAATGTTTTGAATCACCCTTTATGTAAGTATATATATATATATATATATATATAGTCTTTTTTTCTACAAGCAAGATATAAACATCCAACAATCCCATTCGAAAAACACATAGACAGTAGGAAAATCACACAATGAAGGACACATGAGCAACCGAGATTAAAATTATAAAATGGATGCTGCAGTATTATAAACATTGCTGGCTTAAGACAGCTAATATATAAAATAATTTATATAAAGGTAGGATTGAAAATGTTTTTTGTCCAGCCAACCTTACCTCTTTATGTAAATAATACTGAGCAAAAACCTATAGAAAGTAATGGATAGGAATATCTAAATCCATTACAAGATTTACAATACAAGATTTTACTTACCTAAAAATTGCACTTGAAAATGCAGAGCCCGTGCTAAATCTGAGTGCAATAAATAAGTTATTGCCAGATTCTGGACCCTAATGCAGATTCAAAGCATGTGAATGGCTGAAATGTAGTTCTTAACAAAAGTATAAAAATAATAGAAACAGAAAGTAATAAGAGAGTTACAAATTACCATAACTTTAGTGACACTAGAGTATATATGAATTAAATAATAATAATTTTAACTAATATTAGAATATATGGAGGTAACTATAACTATGAAATATGTAAATTTATAGTAATAAACTATTACTAATCTAAGAATTTTTAATCCTTACTATTTTGAATAACTTTATTCTTATAACTATCAATAAAATTAGTTGTGTATTTCTGATTTAAGCAATATTTAGTATATATATATATATTTATGCCTATGTATGCGACACTGCAGACCTGCCGTGTAGAGAGGCTGATGCACATTAAATATGTCCAGGCTCAAAGTCCTCCCATTAATGTGGACTGGAAATTCTTAGGGTGCAACTCAGGTGCAATCCTAGTCAATTTAACGTGGCTCCGTTTACGAGTTCCGCAGATAACAGCAATCGAATTATTTAAAAGTGCAAAGTTAATAAACACTCAGTTATAGTGATAATAAAATTTATTCTCCTCTATGTAGAAAAAACTGTTTTTATTGTTTAAAACAAACCAATGTTAATTTAATGAAGGTAGTTATGGAAGCTGAAGTGAGAGTTATTCCTTTTACATCATTAATTAACTGGACATTTTAAATTTGTTTTCGTTATTGTTTGTGAAACCTGATTGTCTAAAATTTTCGTCATGCATAAATTTGAAATAATATCAGTGTTACTAATTAGAATAGTTCTTATTTTCTTTTAAGTATTTTTTTTGTCTGTTTGTTTCTTTCGTTGTTCATTCTTTTGGACTGGTTTATCTGCTTATACATCCTGGGGTATTTAGTTTGTAAATTTGTAAACCATGAATTCTCTTATTTTTAATCATATTACTCTATTCCTTCAAAAATTACATTTTCATAAAGGAAGTTAACATGCTTTTAATGTTTTCATAAATTTTTAAAAAAATTTGTTCTTTAAGTATTTATAAGCATTAAATACACCATCATTGTTGGCGCGAACTGTTTGATTAGTTCTTTTAATACTTTTGTTGCTTTAGAGCTTTTAGTGTTAAGAGGGAAGAGGAGGGCCATTTTGGTTATTCTGAAGTATGTAGGTTTCTACTTTTTACTACAGCACTTTGGTTTTACAAATTATTTTGTTAGCTTAAAAATAATATTTTCTTAATTTTTACTTTTATCCTTTTATAGAAATAATAAATACAATTAAAGAAGAAGGTTGATGCCTTAAGATAATGTCAATACCACTCATATATATGCATCAAAAATACAGTATTTTGTCCATTCACTTCTAAAAGTATTTGTCAAGAATACTTTACAGACTATCTACGCTTAAGGTATCCGACTACGTTCGGAACCACGATTTTGCAAAAGCGTGTAAATGGATAATATTTATGATATTTAGTGTCACTCAGATTATAAAATGTATATAGCATTGTTTTAAAAATAGTATTACAATAAAAAATTATTTAGCTACAATATTTTGACAAAAAAGGAACATAGAATGACTCACTTTCAAAATATTCTCCTTTTGTGAGAAATATTTCTATTATAATAATATTTTGCCTGCATATAGCTCAGACTTCTGTACAGAGGCTCAACTAGAATTTTTAAAATATATAACTTAGAAGTGGGTTTATCCATGTTTTACGCCAACAAAGAGGAGAAATTCTAAGAAAAAACGCCGATAATTATTTCAATGGGTTGTAACTCTGAAAATAATCAGAATTTTTCAAAATTCATTGTTGAGCCTCTTTACAGAGGTCTGAGCTATAGACAGGCAAACTATTATTGTAATAGAAGCATTTTTACAAAAGGAGAACATTTGAAAAAAAGATTATTCTAAGTTAATTTTTTGCCGCAATATTGTATTTAAATAATTTTTTTTGTCGCAATGTCCTTAAAGCAATTTTTTACATGTATTCTAATCTAAATGTCTCTAATTATCATGAACATTATCCATTTATGCGCTGTTTTAAAATCACGGTTCCGAACGTAGTCGGATACCTTAAAGATATATCGCATCATTTACACGTTGACCTATGCTGTTATTTTAAAAAGTCATTTACTGCCCTACACTACACTTTCTACTTACGCTTAGCAAGAAGAAAAAAAATGCTGCAATGAAACACTGTTTGTGTAAACGACTATGCACATGCAGCTGTATTCGTTGCATATGTGCAGTACTGCCTACATCCACGTTCATTATAATGTGAGAAGTACATTAAAAGTTGTTGTTTTTTAAACTTAGGGGAACGAAATAGTATATTACTATTTAATCTTATATTATAAGGATTTTGGTTTTTCTTAATTAATCAAAATAAAAACAACAGTAAAAATACTTATTTTTAAATAAAAAAAATTTAAACGCAAATAATACTTAAGATTAAAGTATTTAGAACAATAGCCTTCTCTTTATTTTATCTATTAAACTTTATTTTCCCAGTATGAGAAATAGTTCTATGTACGTAAAAATATTACCCATAAACACATACAAACTCATATTCAATAACTAATTTTCTTTTGATGCAATTCAAATCAGCATATGATTAATATGCATAAGTATAAACATGATTTTATCATTAAGCGCTTTCCATTTTGCTGCATGTCTTCCTTGCAAACATATTAAGAAAGTAATTACGGACATCTCTTAAGAAATGATTGGTAAAAAACGATATGTTCGGAAGAGAAAATAAGACAAAAAAATGTAGAAAGCGAAACAGAAACAACCAAACTTAATAACAGTAATTAATTTCAGAAGAACTAGTAAACGTTTCATTTAATTCCTCCTTCTGGAATCGATTCCGTGAGTGAACTTTAAATATCGCTTACAATAAACACAGTTTGTTTTACTTTTGTCAGATACGTCGATAACTTAAATTTCCTTAATTGCTAATTATTAAAATGATAGTAATTTTTTTTTTGCCTTTATCAAATATGTGCATCGTGATATATTATATATGATATACTATTAATTAATTATTAAGTTTGAAGTCAAATATGTTATAAATCCAAGGATATTCACATTATATTTATTTAAGTATGTTTGAACTTTACGAAAGAACTGTATTGTTAGAAGAATATATACTTTTAGACACAATTGTTTTCAAAATGTATACAAGACATTTATACTACATATGAATTTTTAGTGACAAAAAATATTATTTCTAAAGCAGCATTTGCTTATATTATATTCATAAAACACAAGGTGTATGAAAAGAATATATTTTGCGTGGTTTAATAATGCAAGTGCAGAAAATTTTGTAATACAAAAATAATTTAATGGAGCATTAATATATGATTTATTTACTTTGAAGGAGTACGCTTTTCATTTTGTTCTATTATTTCTTCTCTGTTTTAATCTGGACTTTCATATTAGATTATAAAAAAAGTATTTTTACCTTTTTATTCATTTTTGAGCGAAAAAATATGATCTGTATATTGACGTTGTCAAAGTATTAGTTTTATGAGCTATTTTTACGTAATAGTTATTGTATACCAAGTAGGATTCAGAATATAAAGTATATTGAATAGAGAAAAAAACAATATTTAACTACGATATTAAATAGATAACAAAAATTAATCCCCTATAAACAATTATATGGGGAAACAATAAATTTATTTCATATATTTCAAGTGTTAAAAAATTTAAAACTGAAGAGTGAAATGATTAAAAAAATAACTCTGAGAGACTTACATGAAATATTAAAATTAGTATATTTTTATACATTACGAAATCCAATATCAAAACTTTATTGTACATATGTAGACTAGTAGGTCAGCGTTTCTTAATACATGGGGTGCACCCGCCTTGGAGGGCGTGATAGCTCTGCAAAGGATGTGCAAGCATATTAAACAGTCGAAAACAAGAGATTTTTTTAAATAAAATTATTAATTAACTGAAAGTTAACAAACAAAATACATTCTTACATTATAAAAATCAAAATACACATTTATATTGATATAATACACTTAAAAAAGGTATCATTATTACACAATGCATTTTATAATTAATTTAACAATTCTAAGTTAAGAACAAGTTTACTAATTGCCAGTGACCCTATGGGATTGTCAGGTAGAAAATTATATACAAAAATTAGCACTTATCTTGATAATTTGTACGGTTTATAATTATTCATTTTGTTTCTGATCAAAAGTTAAGCAATTCGCTCCCCAATGCCACCGTTAGATTTATAGAGTGGAATTTCTATTGAAAACTATTTATCTATTTTAAAATGTATAGAAAGTTATAAAATAAAAGTTCATTCGGAAACTATAAGCACATCATATTATTATCGTTTCAGGTGACACAGAAAAAAATAAAACACTTTATGCCCTTTGGGACCAGGGCAACCTTTCCCCTTAACGCTCCGGAAGGCAACGCTGAAAATTACTCAAGGCTTTTCTGTCTGAGTGAGCCTCTTATGTGATGAAATAAGCAGCTTACAGAATTTTATCCCCAACTTTGTTGAGATACGTTTCATTGTTGGAAAGTAAGCTTAACTTTATTTTACTGAATACTCAACTTATATTAAAGTCATTGCTGAAAGGAAATAACATTTGAAAGATATTTAAAAATATCCTTTTATCAAGCGAAACTTAAGATTAATACTAAATCTTTTGACCAAACGAAGTGCATCTATTCAGATCTTTGTGTGTGTGTATTGGATTCTTCTTATTTTCATTTCCGTATTATTAGAATTTTGTCTTATAGGGAGCATAATTATGTTTCATTTTGAATTTCTAAATATGTATCCTTACTTTTAAATATTGAAATTCTTTTGAACATAGAAAATTTGCGTTAGTATTTGTTGAACTTCGTTGTAGTATATTTTAAAGTAAATTATATGTTTATTTATTTGTTTTCATTTTCTTATCAACACTTTGACTTACCTATCTATATATTTCCCATGTTTATGTACCTATATACATATACATATACTCTTTTGTAAAAAAAATATAAACATGGAGATAAAGCTGCAATTCACTACAGATGTAGATAGAAGTTTGAAAAAGTATTGTGATTTTAACCCATCCCCCACTGCCCTGACATTTATAGAATTATGTTCAATGGAATATTTAATAAAATGACAGAGTGTAGAGATTCTCCCTTCCTCTATTGATATTTGAGTAAAATGCCGGAACGGGTACTCATGACCTTCCAGGCATGAGAGATAGAGGCTTAGAGTCTCTCAAACCACTACTTTGATGTTTTCCAATGCTCACATTAAGAGCCTAAAATTCTCTAAACATACAAAGATTTTTCACACTTGCTCTAAATGTCATTGTAGTAGGCTTCTTGATGAACATCTTTTAGATTAACTACACCACACCAGAGAATATATATACTTCAATCCTCTGAAAGTACTTGATTTTTTTAAAGATAGATAGATTCATTGATCTCGTCTCACTGCGCCAGACAGTGGTGGATAAGAATGCAGAAGGAGCAATATGTTGCTCTGAGATGGGGGGGGGGACCTCAAAATTGGAGTGTTCTCCCTCAAAATTGGGATTGGGGTGGATTCAATCCAAATTGTATTATTATCTAAATGTTGCTCAAAGTTACGGTACGACTAACAATCTACCCTTTTGCCCCAATGAATTTTGTTGGTCTCGATCTGACACCATCAGATCGAGCATTAACAATAACACGTTTGACAATCATGACTATGTGTTCAGAATTATGTAAAAATAACCAGTCTTATAAAAAATTAACATTGTGAATGGTTAAAGGAGTTGCCCATAAATGTTGATAAAAATGTTTAGAACTTTCGTACAATTAATTTTTAGACAAGCAAATCTGTCTGTTTTTTGTCATCTGTAAAACTTTATATTTTCCAGGCAGACAGTGAGTGCTTGTAATCTGCAGGATGTTTAAGACACGTCATTCAATCCTAGATTGTATTGTGTTCTTTAGTGTTAATCATTTTGCATTTCAAAATTATGCAAACAAATCCAAGCAAGAAAAATAATTATCCGATTATCTGTTAATAGCTATCCAAGAATTATGATCCCCTTGGAATATTGATATACTTTTGTTGTAGACAATTGGAATCAATGATAAAACTGCACATTTGCCATTTCTATGATTTAAGGTACACACATTGATAAGATGTTATCAGCTATACTATGATCAAAAGTGTACGAATTACCTGACCCTAACACGGATGAATTGAATTAGTTTTCTTCTATACGCCTAATATACATGAGCGTAAGTTAAGTGATGTAAGCAATATGTGAACTGAACTGTGTCTGATTGCGACAACGTTATATTCACACTAAAGTCAAAACTTCTTCTTGAGCCACATGGAGATAAAGACAGCAGACAAGCATTAGAGTTTCTTAACATCATTGCGTATCACTCATTCCGAAGTGGAAGCATCATGGTGTAAGCAGAGATCTAGATTGTTTATCATAACAACATGCACACCAGTCCCTGTGTAGCCCAGTGGTTACAGCATCGGACTCCAGACAGGAAGGCCTGGGCCTGTTGCCACCAAATACCCTCCTAGTACACACGGAGTACGTGCTGGTTAAATCAGTGGGTCCGAAAGTCTTGTGGGCTGAAATCACAAGTACAGGGGACTGGAGAATATTTCCCTCCCCTTTAGTTTCCTGCATAAATTGAGGGAGAGATCGGTGGTGTCGCCATCTATCATCACTTCGGGAATCTCTCCGAGCTAAATCGTATTGTCACCTGTATGGTCCTCAAGGCTAAGGCCAACGACATGCGTACATCTAGCCCCTTGCCACAATGAATTTGGTGGGCCTCGATCTGACTACTTCAGACAGGTGACATTAGAAACAACAACATGCACACCTATAGATAGATTTCTGTAAAAACTGTCCAGTAAACGGACGATGTCTTAGAATACGATATGTTGTGTGTCTTCGTCTTAATAATGAATAATATGCGTCCCCAAGCAGGCACTATCAACAATGACTACCGGGAGAACAAAGGGATTCACAGTATAGAGAGTGCTTGGCGTACTCGACCGACGTTAGTCACATCAGAATTCTTTACTGAGATCGTTCTTTTCCCTCCCCAGCCCTTTCACAGAGTTTCTAACTAGCTTATATACTGTAGAAATGATGAATATTTAACTTTGCGACGACTGATCACATAACGGAAAGTATGATCACATGATGTAACCTTTGTATGAGCGTGGTAAGTAGTCACCCAATTATTGTTGGTCTAGTTGCTTTTTATCATTTATACATTTTGTTCATGACTTTTGTATGTCTTTATTTTCAATATTGCTTCATATTTGTAAGTAATTCTTTATTTCTTGAATAAACATATTTATCACTTTTCTGTATTTATTGTGAATCTTAACTGCACTCTGATTTTTTTTTTTTTATCGTATTTTACCTCTTTATGCTCGAAAGAGGTTTTTGATCAAACAAATCGTTTGTGTTTTTTCTTTAAGAGAAGTAAAAAATAATAAGTGACGAAAAAGATATGGAACATGTTTTCGATATCCGAAGCGTTAATGAGCTACATTTTGTAACTTCAAGTCATTTTATATTTGACAGTTATGTAAATTCAGATCCAATTTTGATGGTTAGGGAAAAAAATCAAGTATGTACTTAAGTTGGGGGCTCATTAGAGTCAGATACTTTTTTCATACTATTTTAGATTTGAAAACTTATGATCGATTTTTTGATAACGGACAAGCACAACAGGAACCCATAACAAAAAAAGTGTTATATGCTCTGGACATTCTTTAATTAAAATAGGGATAATGTCAATTGAGAAAAATGAATTACTGATAACAATAACTCATTCCGTGTAAAATATAAGCAATTTAACATGCATTGTTGTGAATAACAGCTTAACTTCACAGCTACTACGTCAAATAGTTATGCGGCATATTAATGAATTGTTTATTATGTTTAAATTAACAATTAAAACAATCGAGTTTCATTTTTCATAAATGACATTTTGCTTGAAATTTTAGAAAAATGGGATTCACCGTTTATAATGGAAATAAAACTATCGCTATTTTGAAGAATGCCGATTAAGTGTTAATGGAACACTTGTTTGTTTGTATAACGAGAATTATTATTTTAATTCAATTAAAGATAAGAGTTTCTAAGATTTACTTGTACAGAGCAATCGTATTCAAAATTTTATAACCCATCTAGAAATTCAAGCATTTATGTTCTCTTATTTTATTCTATTAAAATATAATATTGTCTGTTTGATGGAGTTATGCTTACATATTTTTTACTTTTTACAAGTGCAAGCCCTAACTCAAAAACATACTATGTATTTCACAAATTTCGATTTAAGTATTTTAATTTACATATAATTTCTAAGCAGTTTTTTGAGTAAGAAAATTTGTCAGAAATAGATTAAAACAGTCAATGGATGTATAATAGGGAATACAAAAATGTTATTTTCCTATTATCAAGTGCCATATGCCAGAAAAGTTATTTTTTGCCTATTTAAGTAAAATTGTAAATAAATAATTGCAATTAAAAATAGCTTCCACTCACACCTCGCACTAAGTTTTCAAAAATGGAAAACTTTTACTGTTTTTTTTTTTTTTTTTTTTGATAATTATTTGATTTGGAAAAGTTATAATGTATTTTTTGTTTTTATTTTAAGTTTATAATACAATGAACGGAGAGAAAAATTAAAATCTGTCAACTGAAAATATTTATTCCATAGAAAAGATCCGAAAACTCATTCGTATAAATCTAACATATTTTTTTATAGTTTTATTCGATTGATTTTCACACCTTTAATAAACAAAACTTTAAACATGCTTTACATTTTGAATATTTTAACACTATGTGCGGACCTAATATTAAACATAGTTCATAAAATTGTCCGTTATTTTTAATTAGTCAACATATTTAAATGTCAGATTTTTGAGAAAATGTGTGCAACGGTTAAAGTTTTGCACGCAAATAATAATTTGTTTTTTCGTTCCACATATCACATACTTCAAATGCAGCAAAATAACATTATGTCATTTTTAACTTAAATGATTTTGAAAATTTATTAAAAAATAAAATAGCAATTTTTTTTTTTTTTTAAAATTTTAAAGTATAAGAGAGACGAAAATATTAACTAAGAAAAAAAATCAGCCCACCTTAGTGTGCCTTTTGTTAACATTGCTAAGTAAAATTATAAATTAATCTCAAAAACCGTATTCGGTAAACTTTATCAGTTATACAACTAATCGAAAAATTAAATTAAGTGGTCAAATAAACTAGTTAGATTCTGACAAACTTTAAATCGCCGAATTGATTTTTAACCACTCACCGCTAAATGTTTTTTTTTTCAAGGATGCAGTTATTGCAAGTATTGCTAACTTTGCACAACTAACCCAAATTTTAATATCTATTGGAACAATCAGTTATCCTGTTAATTAAATTTTGTACTCTAACGACATATTACCAAAATGCTTCAGAGTCATAGTATGATTTTGCTGATCGAATCGGTGGTATTGGAAATCAGGTATTCACCGCAGGCACCACAGCCGTGTCAACAAAATTTAGAAATGTGAATTCCAGGCTCCAGGCAAGATCAATAGCTGTCTTGAAGCAGGAAATTCGAAGCACAGTCCTGAGTAATTTCGAGAAGACTGTTAATGCAAGAGTCACAGAGGAATTGAATAATTTCCTACATAGAGAGCAATTCAGTTGACGAGAGGAATGTTGAAAGCGAAAATAGGTTTCAGGTGCTAACCTTAATGGTTGACCAGTTAAAGAGTATCACTCAAAGTCAATCAGTTTACACAATCATGGGTCAATGCACTTCCTTCACTTTGGATACAAACAGAATGACAGGCTCCTTCATGTTTTTATTGGGAATTTTTTACACATCTAATCAGAGTGCAGGAAACCAGCAAAAGTCAATGACACAATGATTATATGTCGAATTCCCTAAAATTTTCACTTTTTTCGATTAATTGAAGTAGAAAAAAAAAAGTTGAATTTTTCTGGAACTGATAAAGAGATTCCAGAAACTTTAAAGCCAGATGAGGGCATCAGTTTTAATCAGACAGACTTATGCAAAAGTTTGATTTTCTGTCAACTGAAAAAGTGAAATAATTTTTTTTTATCAGCATTGCCCCAAGGAAATAAAATTAGACAATTTATTTAATCAGGAGTATCCTTTTTGCTGTATTGTTATAGTGAGCGATTTTTTAACTAAATTAAAAATGATTATTTATACATTTAGGGGCAAATTAAGGCTTTTGATGGGGAAAAAGTAGAAATAATAGGATAATAGTAGCGACACAATGAAGTAATTCCCTTTTCAACAATTAGTTCGAAAAATATGAACAGCAAGTTAATCAAATCAGAAGATTTAAGACTATGGATTTCTCAAATACAAACGAGCTATCGTAAGCACTACCTATCTTACTTTAAAACTACGTCATTAGTAACAGGTTGCTTCAAAACATTGAAATTCGTTTAAACCAAAATGTAAAGTCTACCTTTCACCCATTTAAAGTACTAATACTAACACAAATGCACCTGCCCTACCCCATCAAGTAATGAAATGATTAAATAGTGCACATAAATTTTATGAATAAAAGGTTGTGACGGGCTCAAGCGTCTTTTCATTAACATGTCCTTTGGGTTCTTTTGAGGCCAGGATTAATGGCAATTCTTTTCCAACCAAAACCCAAGAAGTGAAACGTGAATACAAGATGCAAATTAGACAGTTTTTAAATATCAGAAGTTTGAGTAAGTGAGAGGGCAATTTAGGGAATGTTATGATAGAGAGTGATGCGATGTGAAGTGACAGCCAACAGAGGTTATTCCGAAGATAGAGCCACATTAGGTCAAGGTGCATACCATTGCACTCGAGTAAAGACGTAACTCCCTTATGATTAGATGGGTGATAAGATCATGGTAGGATTGACTATTTAATATTAGGACGTGATATTATTGGAATTGAGATTCGGCGAGTTAGTTATTGATAGTAGTCCGAGTTATGTTATTTCGGTATTATTGATATTGTGTGTTTTGTCATCGTAGATTCTCTCGCATATATTATTATTATCTAAGCTGTTAGACGTTTAAGTTTAAATTCTTAATAAAGCCATATTAAGAGTATGGAAACTTCTAGTTCTTTTGTTAATCCTACGCCTCTAACTCACGCAGATAATCAAGGAGAAGGGCACCCTAGGGGGTGGGGCAATTTCACAAGATGTTAAGTTATTACATTTTACCTTAAATCCTTCCACTAAAAACGTTTCTAAAAGAATATCTAATACTTCAGTACATATTGTAAGTTTAAATATATATATATATATATATATATATATATATCAATTCACACAGTAAAAATATTGAAAATTTTTTACGAATTTACTTTTTTCTATTTAAATACCATCCATATTCACGGATACATATTTCACCCTGTCAGATCTTGAACCAAATTTTAGCAGCAGATTACCTTACCTTTTACAAAATTATAATAATGTGTTTTTTCACACACTACTATAGATCTTGCTGCAGCTAGAACAGAAGCATACAAAATAATATTGGAGCATTATTGTTATATTATCTGTGCGTGAAATCAATTTAGGAAACAAAAAAGTCAACTTATTTAGAATACAAAAAAGAGAGATAAAGAGAGAGAGAGAGAAATAATTTAAAATCTATATCAGAAAACAATACTACAACTTTGATCTATTAAAAAATTGTGTTTAGTTTTAAATTTCCAAATTCTCAGGGAAAATAATGTCGCTGAGGATTTAATGATACTTACTGTGTAGATGACATATTACATGAGATATCAAGCTTAAATAATTTTTTGCTTATAAGTATAAAAACAGCTTTATGTCAAATTTTTCTTTACACGAGTAGTAATAGAGAAAATTTTCTACATATCACAATGGTAAATATAGATGGACACTGTTTCGATCTGAAGAATATATTGAAAGTATGTCAACAACACATAGGGTTTGCGGAAATTTGTTACAACTCAACTATATATATTTATATTATAAAATGCATATACACACTATTGACCACCATAAATGCAACACCCTGAAGGAAGCATGCAAATAACATGAAATTTACAACATGCATTAGCGGAGTTGAGATATGCAAATGACTAGAATTTGAGTACATACACACTTTACACGCGCCTGTGGCGCCACCTCAAAGAGATATTTAAGGCTTGGAAATTTCAACGTTTTCAAGTTCGGCAATTGTGTTTTTGTTGTTTTTTTATTCAAAAAACGATCATTTATGTCTCGTTAAAAAACAGCGATCAGCTTTTGATCAAGTATCCGAGTTCGACAAAGGAACTGTAATGCGGATATGTGACCGTTGGATGCAGGAGGGTACGACGGACCGACGTGGTCAAACGCATCCACCTCAGTGCAACACTTCACGTGAGGACAGGTAAATTGTGCGCATGGGAGTGACGGATCGCTCAGTCACATCACGAACCATAGCACAGCACATTGAGTCTGTAACGCATCATTCAGTGTCTGCGCGTACCATTCGACGCCGCTTACAGCAGAGTGTCTATCAGCAAAACTTCCATTGCCTCGTCTACCCTTGACGCAGAACCACAGACGACTCCGCCGCCAATAATACGATGATAGAAGGATGTGTGCGGCAGAAAAGGATGAAGTTGTCTTTACTGACGAGTCACGCATCTGTCTGCAACATCTTGATGGTCGGATTCGAGTCTGCAGACATCGTCGATTGAGGATGCTGAACAGCTGCGTTATACATCGGCACACTGGTCCTGCACTGGGTATTATGGTATGGGGCGGTATTGGATATCACTTTCGCACTCCTATAGTACGCGTTGTCGGTACTTTAAATAGCCAGGGCTACATATCCGAGGTGTTGGAGTCAGTTGTCCTTCCTTACCTTCAGGACTTGGCCACAGCCTTATTTCAACAGGATAATGCTTGACCACACATGGCACGCATTATCCAAAGGTTCTTCGTCAGTCACCAGATTGAATTGTTTCCCTGGCTGGTTCGCTCTCCGGATCTTTCGCCGATAGAATACATGTGCTCCATGGATGCTCATCGATTGACCCAGATTACACCCCCAGCTGCATCACCAGATCAACTTTGGTAATGTGTGGAAGCTGCTTGGCCAGCTCTACCCCAAGGACACATCCAAAGTCGCTTTGAATCAATGCCGAGGCTTGTGGCAGTGGTGTTCTCCAACAATGTGGCAGGAACCACATTTCACAGAAATCTATAAATTTAATCATTTGATAATTGGTCAACATGTTATCTACAGAATAAATTTTATTGTTCTATCTCTTGTCTTTCTTGGTGTTGCATTTACGTTGGACACATTAGTGTATATATATTTTATTTCAAAATAAATTTTTGCATAATATTTATAATATTTGTTACGACTACAGATGATTCAGTAAAATCTTAACACAATAATATCACAGAAGTTTAGAAACTCAAAGCAATTTTGTATAAACCAATAAGGATACTAAATTAAGATAAAAATCCCTGGTATGTACATAAAATTTAATTTTTTTTCAATTTTATGTCGAGGCTGTTTAGCAAGTTTATGTTGCACAACTGTAAAATATTAAAATATAGTTCTATAATATGTTTACTACACTGTAGTTTGTTACATCATGGAATTATTCAGGCTTATCTGCAGTAACTGTGTTCAGAATCCTGATATTCAGAGGTCTAATTACAGTATCAGCAGAGGCTGGATTTTAGATACATCATTTTCTCAGTAGAATTCCATTTCTTCAAGAGAATGTTTCTCATAGCAGTTTGAGAACGTTTAGGCTATGGTATTTTCTCAACAAGAATAATTAATGGAAAACTTCTAATTTATATAAAGTATTTGTAAAAACAAAGATTGGTTTTGAAATAAATTAAGTACCTATGAGAACTCAAAAAAACTCAAACCATTAGCAAACAGAAATGATTTTTTTAATGTAAATTAATGTTAGCCCTTTAAATGGTTGGTCCGTACACCAGTGTTTCTCGAACTTTCAAAATCTGCGACCCATTTTTCAATCATAATTTTCATCACTCCGCCCTCCATACAATACCAATGTATTGAATTCCATAATGCTATACTCTGCCGCTAAAGCTACAAAACGACTTTAACCTTTTAAGTGCCACTAGCATGCCATATATACATCTTTCCGAAGTACCATCTTTTCTGTGCACTGCTATCTATAAAATTATTCCGATGGCTTTGGAATGCAATAAAAGGACCTTAGCAATTTTTTTAGATAAATTTACTTATTTCAAAAAAGGTTTTACTTATTTGTATTCCATTTCATTCCCCCACCCCCAAGAAGTTCCATACCCACGCCTACATGTAAAATAGTGGCATTGGGGCGCGAATCCCGTAACTTTTAATCGGCAGTTAAGGGATTAATTATAAGCCATACAAAAAAAAATATCGCAATAAGTGTTAATTTTTGTTAAAAGTTTATATATGACACAAGCCCATGGGATCAATGGTAATTATTAAACTTGATCTTGTTAAATTAATTATAAAGAACATTGTGCAGTACTGATACATATATAAGCGTATTATATCAGTGCAAATACGCATTTTATATTTTATTATATTAGAAAGTATTTTGTTTGTTTACTTTAAATAAGTAAATAGTTTTTTAAAAAACATTTTGTTTCCGACTTTTCAATATGCTCGCACCCCCTTCCTAGAGTTATCACGTCCCTCTAGGGGGACGCGCCCTACAGTTTGAGAAACTCTGCCGTACACTGTACGGGCTACCGAAAGGTGACCACAATCAGTTTGCCCGTACGTTGTACACAGGAACAGATATTTTCTTCTTTTTATCTTTGATTTGTACACATTTTTAATTCTTGTAGTTATATTATTAGTGCTAGTATTTTTAAAGAGATGTAAATTGTGTCCATGGTACTGAAATATTCTCATCCTGGATATTCTTTGTGGCGAAGGCGGGATTTCTTCATTGAACTCTGGAATTTAGATTCTTGAAAACATTCGACAAAGAACAGGAACTTGAAAGTTAATGAACAATTTGTTGCTTGAAAAGAAATGAAAATAGAAAAATTATTCAAAAAAGCTGATGTTATCTCTGTCCCCTTTGTAATATTAGACAGTATTACATCATCCTTTAAATTGAGCCAGCATATGTATACACTTATACTGTGTAAGTATATACTACATATTGAGGATATACTACATATTGAGGACTATGTGTAAGTTACACATAATCCTCAACCGTTTGAAAAATAGGTACAAACATAAAATATTTTGTAAGAATGAGAGCAATTCTTTTAGGATATATGAATTATTCTTCATAGCACACAGAGTGTAATTATAAGAAGTAAACATTTATGAGATTTTGTGTTCCACAATGATAAAATTAAAAAAAAATAATGTGAAAATTTGAGAATTTAAAATTAAAATTTAACTCTTCCATTTTTTTTTTATTTATGTTAGATATTATTTTTAGCTATGTTCGGACGAAAAGAAAGGGAACATTTTGGGCAAAAAATTGACCACTTAATGGTTTATAACCATTTTACACTGAAAGAGTAGATTGTGGTAAAAAATAATTTTAACTAATTCATATTAACCTCTAGAGGACGGCTGGTCGATAGTGCCACCAAAAAGAATAG
>BMAV01025601.1:60215-109085 GCA_019973955.1 Trichonephila inaurata madagascariensis
AATATTCTTGATAATATTTGTAATAATAGTCTATAAATCTACTAAAGTGTTTAGTCTCATTCCATTTAGAATATCTTTACAAAAATAACTATAAGTTAAATCAATTGGGTATCTTAGAATTAAACAGTATTTAATAAGGGGGGGGGATTTTTTTTTTCTTTTTTTCTGAATTTTTTAAGACAATAAATTTTTTACGTTGCATGTAATTATTAATATTTCAGAATATTGATACATGTATATTACTTTCCCAGTGAGGTACTTTTAGAATACCGAATTTAAATTCATTTCTGTTGTCATAAATTTTAGTATTGCTAGCATTACCTTTTAATTATATTTCTATATCAAGAAAACTTACTTCAAACGTGATACTATTTGTGTGTATTAAGTTAAGGTATTCAGGCTAAGAATTAGTGTTTGCCATAAATTTTTTCTTGTTTATATGTTTGTTTGTATGTACAAAATAGGTGTGTTTTACGTATTTCTATAATGTACAGCGTAGTTAAATACGAATGTTTTTAATACAATATACTAATATTTTTTTTTTTTTGTAACACTTCCATCGTCTGAATTTTTCCTGTTGTATCCTGTGTTTGGACTGCCATTTGGCGATTATCTAATAAGATCAATAAATAAAAGATCTAAAGAACTCATATGGTAGGAAGTCTGATGTTATTCTGGTGAATTGCAAAATATCTTCATATAATAAAACACGTTTTGTTGATCAGCATATGAATACTTTTCGTAAGATATATTTATATTTTCAACCAATTTTCAATACATATTTAAATCACGTACAATTATACATCTAATAAGTGCATCTTTTTTTCTGTTATTTGGTTTAATTTGGTAGAATTTTAAATTTTTTTCAGTCATACTTCCTGCTTACTCTCCCTGCATGACCGTATCTCTTAAGTTCAGAATTCTTTTCCTTTAACACAATTGCGTCGCTTTCAAAATATAACAACTTAAATTTTTCTTTAAAAACTGAAAATTCTTTTAGCAGGTAATGAATATTTAAGCTATGTATGAGGAAGCTTCAATAAGTCAAGACACAAAAAAAGTATTTAAATTCATAATATAGTGTGTTTTTGCTTATTCTTTTCCTTCATGTCTATGCATACTGTGTTATGCATAAGGACTTCTTCAATAATTTGTGTATGTAGAATAATTAATTGCGTACTATTTCTTGTTTATAATTGATTGTTGAAGAATGTTAGTAATATTCTAAAACCATTTTTAAAATTTATAATATGGTTTTTTCACAATGGCGCGGTGATGTAACATTAATATTTTAATGTTTCAACTATGACTATAATTATGCAATCAATTTTGCTAAATTATAGGTAAATAAAAAAATAGCATTTATTTAAATAAAAAGCACATGGAATGAATATCCAGGCAATCATGACTTCTGTAGAGGAAAAAAATGCAGTATTAGACATATTGATTTTATAACAATAAAAAAAGTATTTTAAGGGATATTACTTGGGAAAGGGATAAGGAATAAGTATGGAATATTTCAAAAGTTTAAATTATTTAAAATCGATTTTGTCTCACAGTGAAAGAAAAGTATTTTTATTTATTTAAAGTAATATTCTTTTTCATACACCAGAATAAATTTTCAAATTTCAAATTTGATGCACATTTTTTCTACAGATATTAATTTAAAGTATTTTAGAATAGAAAAAATTACATTTTACGTTATTTAAACTTCTGATGATGTATAAAGTTTATTTTTGAAAAGAGTTCAAAAAATTAATTCTACTATTAGTTATGCTCAGTTAAGTATGAGAAATGTTTTTCTTTCAGACAAGATTTATTACAAAAATAATCACAGAGAAAAGGCACACAATATATCTTACATTATATAAAATGATGCACATTTATCTTGTCACTTAATAGCAATGTATTCTACTTTTGGAAGGAATTACCAGCAGACAATTTTTTTCAGTGATAAAAGTAGAAGTGCAATATTGGTCATTGGGAGTAATTCAATCATTCTAATAATATTATAAGTTAAACGCTCATGTAGATGACATTTTATCATCAATCAATTTAAAATGATTTTCTAGCATATTCTTATACAGTTTTTAAATGTTTAGTACAGAAATTTTTTCGACAAACATAATATATGTAAAAAAAAACCCACAAATTTAACTGTATAATAATAGTAAAATTTCTTTCTATATTTAGTTTATTTTCGATTATATTTTCTTCTTTATTAAAGTTCTATTTAATAACTGTTTTATATATATTAAAATGAATGTCAAGCGCACATTGTAATATTTCTAACATATAGCTGAATAATTATATTAGTACTTTCCGTCTTGTATCAATAAATCCTTATATAGTTGTTACATTATTGCGAATTTTTATTAACTATGTAAGATCTCATTGCAAGTTCATGAAACGTTATTGTGTGGTTAGATTAGTTTATTTTCATCTGTGAATACATTTTTTGTTAGAAGAGAAATATGTGAAATATATTCACACAAAAATTAACTCCGTAGCGTACAAAATCAGTTATTTTCTTATTGTTTCGCTCTATTGATTAAATCAATCAATAATTACTACCCAAAACTATCATAATAATTCCTCTATTATATTTTTTTTGTTGTTGCAAGAAAACATATAGAAGGAATCGAGTAAACTTCCAACGATTGATTCACGCATTTTAACGTCAGTTAGAATTTAAGCTACAAAGAATTTAATTAAACAACCAAGAATGTAATTAAAATATGACAAGGATTTAGTAGCAGCAGATTTTCTACCTTAAATCAGTCAGATTAGAACGTAAAATATTTTTCCTTCTCTAAATAAATTTCCGAAGTTAAATTAATAAAAGGCTCTCTACCTGTGCGTGTGTGAGTATGTGTGCATGTTTGCGATAGTTTTCACTCGCATTCAGATAATATGTGTGATTTAATCAAGTACTTATTTGCAGTGATTGAGGGATGAGAAGGCTTGGTACTTTTGAATCTCCACCTTTTTTTACTGCTTAAAAGAGAAAAAAGTACCAACACACTTTTTTATTGCTTAAAAGAGAAAAAAGTGCATCCACACAAAGCAAGATATTAACAAGCACGTTTACTTGGCGTTCACAAAAAGCAGCCTCTGTTCCCTCCAGCGATCACGTCTACTTGTAATTACAATCATTCGGAAGCTGCTAAAATCATGTGCTTTCCTGTAAAAGTGTTTTTCCTTTTGGTCTGTAAGCGCGAGTAATGCATGATTGCATCATAGTTCAATTTTTGGGAGATAAGGCTATGGGGCTATATTCCATTCGGAGGGTAAACAAAAAAATTAACTATCATGCGAACTCTTGGAGTGGAGGAATCTGAAGAACATTAAGAATTAAAATCCCTGAAAATAATATTTACGTGAATTAGAGAGAGAGAGAGAGAGGGAAAGGGAGTAAACCTCTCTATCTCGAATTAAAAGCAATTTTCCCATAACAGCTTTATTTCGACCCAGAATAAGAAATCTCTGTCTATATATTTTCCAGTAAGATTCATGTACGGCTAAGGACTTTGGTTTCATACAATTGTGCATTCTGCTTCTGTATCCCATTTTTGAAGATGGGTCCCCTTGCTCACGAAGTCCAATTTGTACCGCTTGCTGAATCTTTTCCTCTGACTCAAAACCATGATCATGTAACACTTCATCTTCAGTATGCTTGCTTAATTAAGCCTATATGTCATTAATAATCGTTATGAACTATTCCATTTTTATTGGGTATAGTACTTGCAATGAGAAGATCGTATAGTCAAAGGCACAAATGAGTTATAAGTATTAATTATTGTTTGCTGTTCAAAAAATAATCTCAAATGTGGAACTTTTTTATTTAAAATGTGTCTGTGTTGTTCGTAAAAACATATTTCTAAGTATTATTTAGTGGTAACTGTTGTATTAATAATGTTCAACAAAGGAATTGTTGCATTTGTTCTAAAATATCCTTATATGAATTGATTAGAGATTTTTCAACGATGGAAGTAATGTCTTGTAATTAAGATACCAATTGCTTAAGCCTATTTCAAAAAAATGTATTTATTTCTAGAGTTATTTTGATTGTATTTTTTGCATAAAATAATCAATAAATCTAAAAATGGAAGTAATAAATAAAATAAATAATTAATTATAAGATTAAGTAATCAATAATTTAAATAATAAATCATACAGTAATAATTAATCAAACTACGTAACGTATAAGTAGAAGGTGCAGGTTTTAACTAGGAGGTTTATTCTTATAACAATACTTTTTTGAAAGAATATCGATAAACATTAAGGTAATTTTCTATTATTCATGCTTGTGACCACATTTATACTAATACTAAATCAAAATTGTGTGTACATTTATTATTTACTTCTATAAATAATGCAATCTTTCTCAAATTGAGGGAGAACCTCCAAAAGGGGCGTAATATCCATAGGAGGGGGATGCGAGCATTTTGAAACATCGACAGTAAAAGGTTAAGTATTAATTTACTGAAAAGAGGCAAAAATTAAAATACATTATGACATATTTAAAATTAAATACATATTTACACTGATGTTACATACTTATAAATATATCAGTATTACCCAATGTATTTTATAATTAATTATCCAATACTAAGTTAAGAACAAGTTTAAAAATTACTCTATTTCCTTCTATGGGTTTGTCGTATGCAAAATTTAATAGTTGTCTGAACAATTTGTATGGTTTATTATTCAGGTCGTATTATAGCTTTAGTGGCAAATTATATTTCATTGCATTCAATACATTCTTATTGTAGAAGGTTATGCGATGAAAATTATAATTGAAAATTGGGTCCAAAATATTGAAAGTTTGAGAAGCACTGAAATAGTGTAGTAGTAAAATTCTTACAATCACTAAAATGTGTATATAACATTTTTTAAATATTTTGTACACCCATTTTTTATCCTTACATAATAAAAATCATATTTTTTCAATTTAAAATAAGATTAAAAAATATCACAAAATCAATACATGTTTCTAAGTAATATTATGACTGATTATAAATTATTTGTGCTATTCCCTAGAATTCTAAGTTCTCGACGTTTCTGTGGTACTCAAAGTGAAATTAAAATAATTATTTTACAATATATACCCTCGCGATAATATAGATAATATCTTCTCTTAATATTATAAAAGAACTACCAAATGTTAATTAATATAAATTTTATAATATTTTATTTTTATTTAAAATGATAAAGTAGTTGAAATTTAATGAAAGTAAGGATTGCCTTTGTTTCAAAATAAACTGTAGTTATGGCAGGCATTGCAAAATCTGTTTTGTTTCGGAGAATTAAATATAGTAAAAAATTAAGTTGTTTTTGTTTTATCTTATTTGATATCATTTAATATAAAAAAATATCAAATTAATCTATTGTTAGGATTGCACTTAGAAAGTAAATTAATTACATACATGTAACTGTACAGAATGGTGAGTGAGAGAATTTCTTGTTTTGAAAATGCATCAAAACATATTACATGTTTCATTCAATTTTATTGTTCTTTTTTTGCCTACCACAAAACATTGGTAATTTGAATTTATACAGATTTAAACGCAATAACTGTTACATTTTTTCCTCCATTATCAATACACTGATGCAGGCGATTTCGAAAATTTTGTGTCACCTTTCTGCTCGTCAAACACCCTTGGGAGCCTTGGAGGTCATGTTTGGGGCTCTATCTTGTTGTAACCTCATATTGTTAAGATCCCTTTCTTGGAGAGTGGTTAAGAATTGTTGTCTCTTTGTAACATGCCGGCCTGAATCGACACACGAATTCATTCCACGTTTTCAGGTATTCCACGTTTCATGCTTTCGGAGGTTCTTTTCTTTCTTTGGAAACATCCGTCGTTGCTCAGAAGGCATTCATCGACATTAAAACACATTTCCGATTGGAAACACGACCTCGTGGAGGAATATCGAAGTAACAAGAAAGGTACGTTACACTTCAATCACCGACCGAACGAAAGAGGAATACACCTCCACGGCAAAAACGCACTGCTACTTCGACCACAACATGTTTGAGACTAAGACGAGAGAGAACAAAAATATCTAATTCGACCTGTTCCACTGAAACCCTTCCCATACCCCTACCCTCTCTACGAACAACATTAACACATATTCAAAACAGGAAGTTCCCGTCCCTCACCCTGTATATGTGTGTGTGTGAGCCGAAAGGATTTTTCAAGATTTCCCAAAGAGGAGCCATGCAGCTTCATGATATCTTATTTGCTATTAATTTTTATATCATAAAAACAAGTATATTTGCTTAAATTAAGTGTGGATCCGTTAATTTGTAAAAGTATTTGATTTCTTTTTATTGTCCATTAGAAACTTTCCTTATATACCAATTAAGTAAATTAGTTTAGGTGAACTTAAACGGAATTCATAGGATATCACATTAATTTAGATTATAGCAATATATCTGAGGAAAATATTTTCAAATTTCAAAGAATGGTTTGTGAAACAATAAATATTTTTAACACTAAACACATATTTCAGACTCAGAAGTCTGCTATGCTTGCTATTGTATTAAAATAATAAAAGTAGAGCGTGTGTTAAGTGAAAACGGAAAGACACAAATCAAACAAATACGTTTGGTTGACTTGCTAATGACGAGCTTAATTGAAAAGTATATTGCTTATAGAAGTAATTGAATTAACATCTCAGATGTCAAGTCAAATACATAGAGCTATTTACCTTTTGGAGTACAGGAACAACTTAAATTAGGTTCTTAGAAATTTCACAAAACAATTCTCTTATAATTCTTTCTTCAGAAAGTTACCAAAGCCTTTGCTAATAAAAGGATTCCTTTGAAAGGTAAATGTTGAACTACAATAGAGAAACTTGTAAATGCAGCTTCAGCTCCAAGTTGAAAACTTTATGCCCTCTTTTGTTCTGTTTCGACTTTTACCTTAAGGTTTATAACGTAATAATCTTAAATTGAGTCAGAATTACTATTAAATTTCTCAAGAAATTATTAATTAAACATGAATTCAGTAAAGATAGCCACAAAAGATATTTAATCCTTTAAAAAGGTATTAAATATGCATTGTTATAGCTTTAAATTATCAAATGACCTTAAAATGCTGAAGCTTAACCACATTTCTTACATTTGAATATGTTTGAGGAAAATAAATATATTCGTCACTAAGACATGCATAAATTTTTCTCATAAAGAAAAAAAAAATATATTTTCCCAAAAGAAATTGGAAATAAATATTACGTTTAATACGAGCATAGACAAATTGTATTTAAACCAAATTTACTCTTCGAAAGTTTAAATGTACTGAAAGTGAGGCACATATATTAAGATTAAAAAGATAATGTCAATAACAAAAAATAAAAAGACTGTAGAAATGACCCCAATATTTCTGTCATCGGTGCATTTTGGAAATATCTTTCAATAAGACTGTAATTTCATCAACTAATATGCATATAAAATATTAATAATGATGAATTTTACACTAACCCCTTTAAAGTTCATTTTATTTCTAGATCATGGATAAAAAATGTCAATTTTTTAATACTTAATTTAAAACATAGATAATTTATTAAACATAATAGCACCATTCGTATACAAAAAGTTCCTAAAAATTAGTGTAAAAAAATCAATTTTAATCAATGAGTAATTTCTCTGTAAAGAGTTGACTTGTCAAATGGTGTAAATCATTGGACTTCGGAGTCAACCCTCACTAATTGCAACACCTATCCTTCAATCTTAAATTACAAATTTTATTTACATCTTTTGCACTTAAATAAATGTTTATGGAATTATTAATCAAAATTGGATCATGTATGATAAATTCGAATACACGGAACTGCACATAACACAGCATCGTAATATGGACGGTAGAATCTTATTTCTCTTCTTACATTCTTCACTACACTGTCTATCTTTGAGCAGCAAATAATACATTGTGGTGTTGAATTAGTTTTCTTCTCGGTTGGGAAATTGTAGTCAACAAAGTGTCTTTCAGACAAACGTGATGGGAAGTGCTCAACAAAAGAAAATCATCTTTTTGCAGAAAACTCCTCTGAGTGGTACTTTTCTATTATTCAAAACCATAAAAATCCCTTTTGGAATAGTTGGGGAAAGGCCGGTTGCACAGTGTAAATTTTCACAGCGTCGGAGCAACACTTGGAATGAGCCAGTATGATACGTTTCGGTACGTTTTTCGGGAAAACCCGGGATAGGGTTATTGATACGTAAAATAAAACGTAATAATATATGAACATCGAAGAAAAATAATAAATGAAGAAAGCGGACTTTGTGTGAGGGACATAATTTTGAGAAAGAATAGACTGTCATGAATTTTTAGCGATGAATAAAAACAATATGTAATAAATTAAGAAATTAAAATTGTTTCTTCATCAAACCTATGATTTTGCTCTTGTAGTTCACGTTAAATAAACATAATTATAATTGCCCTAAGACATGATGAATGAGTAAATATTGCATTATAAAACAAATTTCTATTATTTTTTATATCTACAACACAAGAAATTTCTTCTCACTTATGATACTTGCAAGTGATCAAAATTAGGTTAAATTTCATTTTGATTGATTCTGTTTGATATGCAGTGCAATTTTTAATGAAATTCAATTTGTACTTTTTTACAAAAAAGAAACATGAATTCGGATACACATACAGGATCATGTACAAGTCTCATAAGCAATGAAAAGGTTTAAAAGAATTATTGTAAAATTAGACAGAACAGGATTAATTTTAAATGTATTTCCTTCTCACTTTGATACAGCTTTAACATGGGGATTCATACCGCACATGAGACAATTTGTGAAACCCCCTGAAAATTAGTTTCACTACTTTAGTAACGCAATTCTAAGGATCGTGGTTGATGCTGGAAGTATGGAAACCAGTTGTAATTTTCTTCCTTGAAACATTTCAAATATTCTGTACAGAGTTATATGTATACCCCTCTTATTTCTATCCTCGTCTTCCAAAAAGTCATCCAAAAAGCTAGACGAGTTTTATGGGAATAAGAAATGACATTTATAAAACATAACTCAATCTCATTTTCAAAAGACTAACATATATTGTTTACAACGTAATTTTACTAAATGGTATACAAATAGGATAAAACGTAAATATCTCAAAGATGAAATAAATTCAAAGTAATTTAAAATAAAAATTAAGTTTTTTAAAAATATTACAGTAGTTCACAATTAATGCATGCAAAACTTACAAATGTATTCAAGGAAGACTTCATAAAATAAGTATATAATGTGTCACCGACAAAATGCACTTATTAAATACCCCAAAAGTTACACACTGCCAATACCACAAAATTTCACACAAGAAGCAAGCTGATGGTAATTAGTTAGTTAATATTGCTTATCTATGTAGAAAATGGTGAGTCTATTTTCGTTTCGACTGCTGCCAATTGCAAAAATTACCTTTCGCCTAGCTAAGCAAAAATATAAAAGGAAAAATACAAGTATCTTCCACTTACGTTTTGAGCTTAAAAATTGTTAAAGGACTTTCAGTTTTAAACAATAGATAACTGTTGCTATACTTTGTCAGTTCCTTCGAAATACACATGGTCTATTTTCAGATTAAAATTACTTTAATTTATTTCAAACAAGTTAATTGAAAATTTTAAATTACGTTTAATTTTGAAAAAACAAACAAATGCCTTGCTTTTTTGTGAGAGTTTTTAAAAGTTCATGCAAGTTTTAAGGTATTATTTGTGTATTAAATCAATTACAATTTGACATTAAAATTGCTTTTCACAAGTACTACAAAGATTTATTTTTTTCCTCTTAAAGATTTTTTCAAAACCTTTAACATTTCAAAATTCATCTGAAATGTCTTTTATTTTTTTCTAAGCTTTGATTTTTAATGGAATTTATTTCATCTTTACATTTGCGAAATTTTAATCGGGCATGAAATTGAAGTTTGGGATTGTTTTCCCGAATGCAACTCGTATTTCTGCAATTTTTAATAAGCTTTCAATTTTAAAGTGACTTATTTCCAGTTATTGTGGTATGTAATTTGCTTCATGGTAAATATTAGTTGAATACAGAGTTAAAAATCTAATTATTGTCTTTCTTATTATTAAAGAAAAGAATTGAATTTCAACTATTTTATTCCAAATGATATAGAATACATTCAATTCAAGTGTAAGACTTTCCATTTAATTTATAAGAAACGAGAGAGATTTTAAATATGAATATAAATAAATGACATATATAAAATTTACTCACAAATCGATAGAGAATTTTTAATCTCTTTTGGTTTTGAAAAAGTAATAACTTGAATCTTTTTTAGCTGACACAGAATAAAGTAGTTTTCAAATACTATTATTTCAATATATAAACGTATTTTTTTAAAAAATTATGAAGTATATTATTTACATTCGGAGAAAGTTTTGAGAATCTCGGATATTAAGTTAAATTATTATTCTGAACATATATCTGTATGATTTAATTAATACAAATATAGAAGAATACAAATATAGAGAAATGTACAAAATGTTTAACAAAATAATAAAAATTTCTAACAAATTAATAAATGCCAGTGTGCTGTACGTTCATTACTTCCGACCACATTTTAGTTTCTTATCAGTTTAAACTGGTGTGAAAAAAGGTATCATCAGAACAACGGAGCATTTAGTACCCTCAGTTAGCTGGAAAGTAATTCTTGCGTTCTATATATGAAGTATGAGAGAAACTTTAAATATGAGAAATATTTGGAAATTAATTTTCGATTTGTACTAATCATAATAATTAATGATGGAATCATAAAATTACACGTTATTTCTCTTGTAAAATTACACTTAGAGAAATTAGAAGAGAATACTTTTGAAGAAAAATGAAATGTGATGTAGAGCAATTCTGAGATTCCTTATAGATTGCTGATGGAGATAGATACATCCTAAATCGTCTGAGAGAACGACATGCTTCTTGAAACGTAAGGGTAACACTCCCAGGTAGTTTTTTTTTAAATCCCACTTCATCTCACGAAAAAGATATTTTCTAGAAGTCATTCAAGCAAATGACAAGAAAATGAGACTTGCAAGGTTGTGTTATGAGTAGGGCTTAAGAGTGATTTTGAAAAAAGATTCGTAAATAAACCATTTATTTCTGCTCAATCAGTGACGTTATGCCATGTCGAACGCATATTGCTTCAAATATATCTTTATCAGAAAAATACATACTCCTATCGAAAGTGATGAATGAAAGTGTAAATTGTTAAACAGTAATTTTTTTTTCTAAACATAGGTTTATGTCTATGTAATCCATGTATACATGTATTTATACATTTTAATACAAAATAATAACATAACAACTTACCAGCTAGGAAATGTCAAGGTGATTTATGTTTACATTTTTATGATAATAGTTACATAGACAGCTCCTCATTTTATGCGCGCTTTTCTTTATACATATGACATCATAATATTTGATAATGACTTCAAACTATTAACTTCAAACGAAATACTATCGTATATATGGCCTGATTATCTTAATTTAATAAAAATTAATAATTATTTACAAGCAAAATTTCTTGATACTGAAGTATAATTAAAAAATAAAGTAGTGAGTACTAATATTTATGACAAAAAAGATGAATTTAAATTTAGTATTATTAGAGTACCTCACTGGTAAAAGTAGTATATATATATATATATATCTATATATCAATACTCGGAAGTATTATTACAAATTTCAATATATAATGTAACAAATTCCTAATTGCTAAAAACGTGAAAAAATATATGCATCTTATTAAGAGGAGTTAGAAACCTCTCTCTTTATATATACTGACAATGTTAAATTGGCTGTTTTCCATTACCTTTTCTCAAAATCTGTTATATGTATTGATTCCAATTTTTCATACACTTAAAGTACACCTTTCTCATTATACTAAAATGAGATTTAGCTAATTTTGAATTTTCTAATAAATTATGAAATATTTTATCAAACTTAACGAAATTTGATCCATTTTTCACTTAAAAAATTTGTAAAAAATAAATTTTTGAGTTTCTTACAAAAAGCTCATTTCAATATATTAGCCCCATTATAAATATATCATAAAAAGTTATATCCCTGTGAACAGTAGTTTCTCAGAAAAGGTACATCAAGCATCAAAATATACATTTTGAGATAAATTTTTTAATGTTACTGTGAGGCTTCTAATCGGCTAGTAAATAAAAAATAAAAGGTACAATTTATAATAAAAGATACATGTTTTGGTTCATATCAAACGTTGAACTTTTAAGCAAAAACGAAGTACTTTGCTTACATTTTTTGCCATTCAAATGGACGTTGCCCAGTTCCAACGATTACTTAAAAGTAGGTTTTAGGGCTTCTAATTACCCTAGAGGTTAAAGAAAGGTATTTTTAGAAGTGTTAAAATCTATAAAATTTGAAAATGTAAAAATCTCAAATTGCCAATAAAATAAGATTTTAGCTTTCCAACACCCCTAAAAACAAAACTGTACAAATAAAAAATACACAATTAATTTTATCTATACAAGGAATTTTACCTATACACTATACAAGGAAATTCTGAATTTCCTGAATGTATACTAATTTCCTGTATTGCTTATGGGCATCAGTAAAAAAAAAAAATCTTTGCTATATTTTGTCAATTTCTAAGAAATACAAGAATTTTTCCTGAAATGCTTAAAATAAAAACGATGAATCTTTTGAAGGGCCTTCCAAAAACCTCTTTTTACAGAAATGTTACCAGCAATGGAAGCACAGAACGTGGAAGTGTGCGGATGCTGAAGGGAAATACTTTGAATGTGATACTGTCACGGAAAACTGATTCTGTACGTACAGTAATTTATTTGACCAGTTTCATTTAATTTATAAGTTCAAGTTACAATTTGTTTTTGCATGTTATGTTTACAGTAAATATTTATATTCTCATTGTAGGGAAAGGCCCAATATTTTTAGAACCTGAAAAATTCTTTTCTACATTTGTTAGGCGAACATATTCTTTACACCTCCCTTTCATAAGTGTTCTGACGCGTAAAGTTTCTTTTTCGACACTTACAAAATTCCTGTTTACTCTTTTACTGACATATTCTTTTTTCACCTAATATTTCTATGATTCGCCAAAAGATGCTTTCAAGGTTTCTTTAGAAAAAGATGCCTTTTGAAAGGCCTGTGTTCCCCGAACAATATATTGCCATGTATAAAAATAACATAAATATCCACAGAAGCTAGATCAATCATATTATAAAATAAAAACACCAGCCAACTTTGTGATCCTCGTTTTCTCGTATTAGTGAAATTTTTTTCGTCGTATATAGTTCGAAGAAGGAATGCCTTTATTAAGAAATTGATGCTCATTGTATGAAATATTAGAAAGCATGAAATTTTTTTATTATAGCTAGAATAATTATTTTATAAAATAAACTAATAAAAAATAATACCTTCATGTATAAGTGGGAGTGGATTATCCGCTGTATATACGTAATTTTAGATTGTTTATAAAAATACACTCTATAACAAAAAAAAAAAAAAATGACGCACCGAGAAGCAGTTTCCTGATTGTAATAAAATTTCGTATGCAAATACATTTCGATCGAATATGCAAATGATTAAAATTTGATGTCCAACGAATGAATAGCTGGAGCTACAACGCATCGGAACTGCGCACTCAGCAGGTGTCTGTAAGAAGCGATTCTCAATCTGATGGTGAAAATTTCTGTTGCATTGAGATTTAGGATAACTTTGAAGAACTGAAAAAATGCCTCGCCGTAGTATTCGAGCTCATTACGAGCAAGTGTCAGAGTTTGAAAGAGGTCGAGTCATTGAACTGAAAGAGGGAGGTTGGGCAAATAGAAGAATCGGTCGTTATATGGGTCGAATCAATGCGGCCATTAAAAGACGCTGACAAGATTGGGTGGACAGTGGCATATTTCAGCGTCATGATGGTAGCGGTCGACCTATTGCCACAGAAGTTCAGGAGGACAAATTGACTGTCAGATAAGCTGTCACAGCACTTGATTCATCGTTATCAACCATTAGACATACGACCCGTACACGAGTGTCCACCCTCACCACTCACAGACGGCTGATAGAGCAAAATTTATGCTCGTACCGACCGCTACGTTAAGTGTCAATCGCACCTGCACACTGTCAAGCCAGATTACAGTGATACTTGGCTCGAACAGGTTGGAATCATGCTGACTGGGTACGTGTAGTGTTTGGAGATGAATTCAGTTTCCAGCTGTGTCATGACAAATATCGAAGACGTGTTTGGAGACGGACAGGGCAGTTTTTAGATCTTGTTTTCAATATTGCAGGCCACACAGGCTCTCAAGAAGCAGTGATGGTCTGGGGTGCAATTGTTTTGAAGCTGGACACATCTGGTCGTCATTAGAGGCCCACTTACATCACATCGGTTCCTCAACAGCATTCTGAGTACTGTTTTGTTACCTTTTCTTTTTGCAGTATCCTTGCCTTATTTTTCAGCAACATAATACCAAACCACATACCACACGTGTTGCTATGAACTGTATTACAGCTTATCAAACACTTCCTCTCCAATCGAGCATGTCTGGGTTATGATGGTAAGGCGACAGCATCTACCAGGGAATGTTGATAACCTGGCCTTACAATAGGGGAAAATTTGGCAAGAAATACCGCAAACAGACGATCAGGGTGCTTTATCACTCTATGTGACGTCGTGTGGCAGCTTGCATCCAGGCTAGAGAAGGGTCAACTCCTTATTGAGCTCGTTACTTTGTAACTAAGTAAGTCTGAAAAAATACATTCATTTTTTTCGAAATTTTAACCATGTATTATTATTTACGTAATCTTTATACCCACCAATTTTTGTCTCTATCAGACAACTCGTTCTTGGTGCGTCGTTTTTTTTTTTGGGGTTATAGAGAGTAATTATGTCTAGATTCTCTTTTCATGATACAAAGTGAATGAAAGATTAACACTTTTAGATTTTGAGGAACATATAAATTATGTGTTCTGGCTCTAAAATATTAGACTGATCGTCAGAAGTTTCTACATTGACTTATTACCTGATTCCCTAGTTTCATTTGTTTCATAAACACTTATTTCAGAAGACTCATCATTACGTTTTTGTAAAAGCTTTATTTTGTCCTTTCAGACAGGTGAGATTCAATATTCGCTAGATTTTATTGTCATAAAAAAAGAGAAAACTCATCCATTTTGTTGACTCAATACACACTATAGGATTGAGTTTTTAAAGAAATAGAGCACTTTTCTGTCACATGGTTCATGCATTATTCTGCATCAATGATTGGCTTCATAATACTTGTGATACATTACATGCAACAAACAAAGTGGACCTAAACAACAACTGATATTCTTTAATAATGATATTGCTTCTTGATTTCAGTACAAGAAATGCATAAATTAACCATTCATCAAAATAAAGTCTACTAATATCTTCTAAATTGATTTTACGTGCATTTCCATTAATGTTAATTGTAAGGGTTGATCAACCCAGACAGCTAAAATATTACTTTTTTCTCCTTAGCGCAGGAGCAGGCGACTTAAATCTACGACCATATTATGTTAGAGGAAATACCACAGAGCCTCACTTTATTAAAATGACTGCAATCACACACAATAGTTTTTGTATTATTTTTTTTTAATTCACTTTTCTTTAAGTCACTAACTTTAATATCAATTTGGTTCATGTATAAGGAAATTTTCTAAACTTATAAATAGCTGTACCATTTCTTTTCTGATTACTGTACCCTTGCACAACTTACAACGCATTTTAAAAGTCGCTACTGTAATAAAAATATGTCATTTAACGTATCCGACTACTTGCGACCACTTTTTTTTTAAAAAAAAATGGAAATATGTAGATTATTTCGTGGTTTTTAGATTTATTTAGTACATTTTAAGAAGAAATGGCTAAACTTAAGAAGAGAAAGTTAAATTATTACTATTAAAATGGGAAAAAAGGGGGTAAAAATTGACAAAAAATTACATAAACGGAGCCCGCTCTGTTCAAACCGTAAATGAACAAATTCTCAATTTTTCAATTTTGATGAATAACTTCGTCATTCCGTTTTGAAATGACTTTCAGGATGCGAGATATTTTAATTTTTACAAAAACTCTAGAGCACTTTACCTTAGCTTATATATGAAATTGCTTTAAAAAAGAGTGATTATATTCACATAAGAAACTGTAAATTTTGTAATAAAACAGTGATTAATAAATCTGAAGGTTAAAACACTTCTACTGTTATACAGAACATACACACAAAATTTCAGCAAATTATTTTGAACAGTTTTTGAGCAATCGCGATCTCTGTTTGAACTTTTTGAAAAAGACATTTCGATTAATACGTATTTTAAAGTGTGACATCTTTTGTAAAGTTATGGTATCTGCTTTTACTAAAATACTTGTAGTTTTTGTTCTAGTAAATGGAAAATAAAAAACTTGGTATTTTTATAAAGCTAGTAATAGGGTGTATAAAATAAAATCATAAAAACAATTTGTCAATTTTTTAAAAAAGAATCATGATTTTAGGGTAGTCGGATACGTTAACTTCACATACTTCAACATCTTTCTATAAACATGTGTCTCGCATCCGCTCCATATTTAGCTGCTATTGTAATATATATCATTTCATATAACATGTTCTCCACTCAAGGAAATCCAAATAAATTAAAATTATTATTAAAAAATAATATCCAAATAATTATTATTTCAGACATATGAATGCATCCAGTGAAATGCATATCTAACTGACTGTCTTACATATTCGCAACACCTTTGCAAAATACATGAATGTATTCATATTATGACACAATTTCCCCTTTTTTATACCAGTCAAATTTTTCGCCTAGTCACACTTATATTTTTAATCGTATTATTTATCAAAACTAAGAAGAGTATGAAACACACTTTTTATTCCTTTTCTAAATAAAATATCCTTCAAGATCCTTATATCCTTAAATATATGTGGGACTTTGGATAAACAGGAACAATTACTAATATAAACTCAGAATTTAATTGTGTAATGAGTTTGTATATACCCCATTTGTAGAAGATATCTTTCCATTTCATTAAAGCTTCACTTTAGTTTGTAAAATGTGATTACTTGGCGTTCAAATCATATATTTTTTTAGAAAATATTACTTTAGGTTTAAAATTTTTAATCTTATAATGATAGTTCAAATATGAGAAATAAAATAAAACTTATTGCTTACATTTATTATTTTTAGATTCATTTTATATGAATAGTTCAAATGTACGAAATTGGGTTTAGTAAATATTCTATTTACATTCCAAATTAGTTAAACTCTAAAACTCACCTGAGAAATATTTATCTATAATCAATATATTAGAACATCAGTTATTGCTCAAATTAAGTAACACAAGAACTAGAATTTTACCTATATTTTCATTCTAATGGCTTTGAGGAATTTTCCAATTCATTTGTTTTAAATATACTTAAATAAAATGAAATGCATAATCTGTTATGTGTACCTCAAAATTCACTGTAGTTCTGTATTGATAAATGTTAAATGTGAGTTCCACCAAAAATAGTTCACTCTATCATTTATAAAAGTTATATATATAGATTGGTAAAGGTGTTGTGGATTGCGGTTTCTCTCTTGGTATCCGCGACAATTTTACAATCACATTTTTCGTAAACGTGAATAATATTTGGTTTAAGTTGACTGTCAAATAAGGCACTGTTAATCACTTACAAAAACAATAAAATAAAAAGAAAAATTTTATTCTTCAATTGTTACCGAAAAAACAACATAAATTGGAAGTCAGAATTCTAAAGTAACATTTTTGACTAATAAGTATTTTATAAAATTAAAACTCTTATAATAAATTTCAACGTATCCCTCTATGCTTTGATGAAGTGTTTTAAATTTTATTGACAAAACACAAGTCTTCTATATATGTTTATTTCATATCATCTTCCAAAATATGGCGTTAGCTATAGGGTTTAAAATAAAAACTGTGCCTAATTAATTTGATCTTTTTAAACTTTAAGATCTTTTATTTAACACTAGAAAGACTGAAACTTAGTATATACCTATATTGCCCAAATGCAGTCAAAATGACTGCATTGTGAAATAATGATTGATGTGTAAAAAAATGTGTTTAAAATTAATTTTTAATATTTTTTATATTATTTACAGTTACATAACAAGTTATTAACAAATATTAATAGCAAAAAAAAATCTTCATTTGGATAAAAATATATATTCTAAAACATTCTAAGAAATTGTTCATTAAAGATGGATTTTTTTCTAATCGAAATTTAAAATCAGTCAAAATGTTTTCCTTTTGGGCAATCTAGTGTTAAATACCAAAGATTTTTATTAAAAATAAATTTTTAATTGTTTTATTTTAAACATGAATTTTTAATAATTTTATTTTAAACATGAATTTTTAATTTTCTATAAAGAAAAAAAATTCTTTTAAAAAAAGTACTTATATAATTTTCGGTTTGAGAGCACAATCTTCCGCCATCCCGTAATTTAAATTCATTTGATTTTCAGATTTCAATGCGTAAAAACTCATTTATAAGCCAACTTTTTCAACACAAACGTGGATCAAACTTTCAGAGAAACAGAAAAATAAAAGCAGTGCGCATAAGAGAGATTTAAGAGCATACATAATCTTCAAAGTTTCAATATGTTTCTGAAAAGATGATTCAGAATCACCATGCATTCCATTTGTGTCACATAAACTTATTTAACCTAAAATATTACAATGAAATACTCAAATAATATACAGGGAATGTAATACACATGCATTAGCAACATAGAAAAATATCTTAATCATAACATTATCCCTCAAATAGTGCTATCGCTTTTTCCGTATAAACTTTGATTTTTTTTCCATCTAAGAAAAAATTAAAGTTGTTGTTGAGGAGTCAAATATTTGATTACAATACGGTTTAAAGAGCCTAGTACGAGTCCTAATACAATTATAAAGAAGTTCGTAATTTAATCAGCAAAATAATGTGGCAAAATAATGTGGCAAAACAAAAGACTTGTATTACTTTATTTAACAACGTTTCGTTTTGTTTTTAAAATTGATTAATGGCATTTATAAGTGGTGTGGTTAAGATATAGTGTCACAAAACACACTTTCTTAATCAGACTCGTGGTCATTGCTTCTGTTGGGAGACATGAGGTAATTTCTTAAAAATGCGGGTTGCACCTATTAACAGATATGTTGTTGCTGTTGTTGCTCATGCCACCTGTCACAGGCACATAGTCAGATCAGGCCCACAGAAATTCATCGTGGCAATGGGCTAGAAGTACATACATCGTTTGTACTGGCGGGTATATACAGGTGACAGTACGTTTAACTCGGAGGGAATTCTCGAAGAAGGAACGGTAGATGTGACACCACTATATTCGCTTCACAATTTGGAAACTGGAACTGAATTGGAAGGGAAAATTTCTCAGTTCCACTTCCTCGTGATTCAGCCCACAAGACTTTCGGACCCACTGATTTAACGAGCAAATGCTCCGCGTGTACTCGGAGGTACGAGCAACGAAACTAGGCCTGCTGGTCCGGAATCCGATGCTCTAACCACTAGGCTGCCTACGGCCCCTTTTGTCAGATATAAATATACTTAATGTTTAAAATATACGTTTGTGGCATTCTGCGATTTGTCAGATTTTAATAATTGACACGACTTATTGAGTCTCTTATCTCAAAGGTCTTGGCTGCTGTTGTTGCGTAGTTATAATCGCAGAATTATGACAGGCATTCTTTCTTTCAAATCGGAGATTAGATTTCTGATTCCATTTAAAAATAGCCTTGTGGTGTGACTGATGCCACATAAGTCTTTCGGGACTCAAATTTCTAATGTTGGTTGAGGTGCTGAAGTTTGATAAATGTGGATCCCAGAGAGAAATCATCCTCGTCATTGAATTGAAATTTAAATTTGTGAAGTATATTCGTTATACCCTTTGCTCTGCTTCGAATTGAAAACATTAATACATAGTCAAGTAAAATAAATTTCTAAAATCATATGACTCGCATATGTCTAGATTGCTGTTGTAATATATCAACTTCATCCCTGACAAAATCTACTTCAGATATATATAAAAGTATATTATAGAAGTATAGAACATTTGGCGTGGCTATTGATTAACTTTTAATGGATTGCTTCCTTGTTGGAATATTAGATTATTACTCTTCATCTAGCATGTAGTAGAAAATGTACATATAGTTATTTTTTCTTTTGCATTCCGGCCTCAGCATTAACTGCCAAAATGTCTATGAATCCAATAGTTAAAATGATTTATTTATGTATGTGCATGGGTCTCATACGCATTTAAGCTCAGTTAATAAATACTGTTTTCCTTTAGTATTTGCTATTTTATCAAAAAATACAATTTGTAGACTAAATTTTGGAGATTCTATAATATACCAATCATTAATAAACAACACCAGCTATGTATATATGAATAATAAATAATAGTAATATGGAAACTGTGATCTGGATTTGTGATCCTCTTAATAAAATATATGCATGTAATTAATTGCTTAAATAAACATAACTACGATTGAAAAATGAAATTTAAGTATTACATTTCATGATGCAATCAACCGTATCGAATTAATAAAAAGAAAATACACACGTAGAGTCTTCTTAAAAAAAAAGATGTTTAACCTTTTTATCATAACAGAGTTTCATCCAAACACGTAATTTCTATTCTAAAGGGAAATATTTTTTTTTCCTTAAAAGAAATTTTTTTTGTAGTATTATTTTATCAAAATATAAATAAATTGTGATTTACCACTCAGAGAGCTCTTTTATGAGTTTCTATTTATATTGTATGCGTAAAAAAGACTTAAAAAGAAGTTAGAATACATGTTTTTCTCTAAATGTTTTTAGGAACAGAAACGTATATTAAGTATACATTTAGATCATCGAAGTTTATGAAATTTATGAAATAGAACTAGTATGTGGTTATATATTAACTCAAATATCAAGTAATACTTTCGCAGAACTTAGAAAGTTCTGTAATGATCGGTAAATAAAATAAATATTTAAAACGCAAATTGAAATAGCCAATCCCTACACATTCCTCAGTATTAGAGGGTCACTTCACGCAGCATTTTTCCCCTATCTCCGTAATGGTAAAATGATATATTAGCCAAAAAGGAACATTTTTGAAAAAATTGACCAGTTGTACAGTCATAGATTTTTTTGTACATTTATTAGAACTGTTTTCTTTATTTTTAATGAAGGAAGCTTTTAAATTTTGATTAGTTTTTAAAAAATTCATATGTGGAGTAACACGTCAAAATTTTTAAAACGCTGAAAAATTCTTGTAATTTTTTAATACACCTTAACTTTTTTTGAATAATTTTTTTGATAAAATCTCCCCATTAAAATACTGATTTATATAATATTTATATATGGTACAAAATTACAAAAGCTATTAAATAAATAGGTTTTCAAAAATGTTTCGCACATGTTGAAATTTACACTTTTGAAATAGTGATTTAAAGTAAAAAGCTTTACCTTTAACTAATACATTCCAGAGCCATAATTTGGATTGCTGTGATCATCACAAGATCATTTTCTTGTCTACATTTTAAGTGTCTGTTTTTAATTCTAGCTTCTTTGGTTCTTTGTAAAATTATCTTTTCCGCCTTCCTTATATGTGCATGATCTGTTCCTATCTCCGCAATGTTAAAAGGATCAAGCGTAAGGAACATTTTACGAAAAAATTGACCAGTTGTACAGCCATGAATTGTTTTTGGTACATTTATTGTACTGTTTTCTTTATTGTAATGGGAGCATTTTTTAAAATGTTCATTAGTTTTTTTAAAAAAAATTCATACGTGGAGTAACACGTCAAGGGTAAACGCTGAAAATTCTTGTACATTTTAATCCATAACTTTTTATTGAATAATGTTTTTGACAAAATCTCCCATTAAGAAACACTTATTTTTGTATAATATTAATATATGTGCAAAATTTCAAGCTATTATCGTGGTTTTTCAAAATGATCCTTTTGTGTTGAAATTACACTTTTGAGAAATAAAATTTAAAAGTAAAACATCATACAATTAACTAATACATACCAAGAACCATAACTTGTATTGCTGGGATCATCTGCAAGATCATCTTCTTGTTTTACACATTTTAACTGTCTGTTTTAATTCTAGCTTCTTTGGTTCTTTTGTGAAATTGCCTTTTCCGCTTTTCCTTATACGTGTGTGATCACCAAGCTTCTTGCAATGCTCGACATGTATAAAACAGGTTGAATATTTAATAAATCTAAAACTTTTTAATTTGGTAATTAATCCTTGATTATATATAGATATAGCTTCATATACTCCGGTTTTTAAAGTTCCCAATTGTACAAAAACAGTTTTGGAATTATAGACCATATAACACTATTTAAGCTTTTCATTACAATTTTTGTGTCTTACCGTTACTGCAAAGCATCTAGACAGAAGTTCAGGGCTTGAAAGATCTCTAAATACTTTTTTATGCAATGCATAATTGCAATAGAGTAAATTGTGTTTATGTTTATATGTATCACCT
Source organism: Trichonephila inaurata madagascariensis (assembly GCA_019973955.1). NCBI lineage: Eukaryota > Metazoa > Arthropoda > Arachnida > Araneae > Nephilidae > Trichonephila > Trichonephila inaurata. Next base: position 82,761 of record BMAV01025601.1, read on the forward strand.
TTCAGTTTAGACCTATTATATCCACACCACGGTGTCATCTCCCAAGGGGCATAAACCATGTTGTGGATTCAAAATCTGTTGAGATTTTTTATGAAAAATATAGCCCAAATAGCTTGTTTTCATGGCTGACAAATTTCCCGAGTTGTTTCGAATAGCTAAACCATAATATTCTCTGCAATTTGTCTATTTCTTAAATCAGTCAATCTATTACGGCCTCTCCCTAGAGATTTTTTGTCCTCGAGGAAGCTTTTTGCCTTTTTTAATTTTAATTTTAATGCCTTTCAAGGTCATGCACCCATCCTTTTTCTCCAACATGACCCACACATTCTAATTTTTCAATGTTAACATCTTTGTAAGGTTTAGATTCTAAAACTGTTCTTTGTATGCTTTCGAGTCCCCATCACCCAAATATTGTGTATATCGCAAATTGTGTAATACCTCTGAGCGATGGAAGATACGAAGTGCACCTTCAACATTCCCCACTATTTCCGAAGTAATTTGCCGAATACTCATCACTATGTACGTTGCCGTTAAAATCACATGAGCATTTCCTCGATAATATTTCATCAACTACTTTCCCAGTGTCCACATAACTGCCGTAACAACACCATTGAAGTATGGCCCTTTTTTGCCAGGTACCATCTATAGCCACAGGTACATTTGGGTTACCATTAAATGATGGTGTTTCGGCAGCAGCTAAAGCCATAGACACTTTTGCTACTTTTTCTGTCGCATTATTTAATGCATGCAAAGACTCATAAAACCGCTTTGGTGGGTGGCAAATTCCTTAACTCCACAAAATGCTTTCACCAGCTGCTTCACCTTTTCAACTGACCTCATAGCATAATGCAAGTCTAGTGTTCACTTCATACACTTTTATCTTTTTATTAACCACAGTGTTAGTAAACCTGGTATTGAGAAGTGGTTGAATAAGACCACAAAGTCACAACATATTATCAACTCTGTAGCCAAACCCTGAATTTGGCGACTAAACATAATGTCAATACTTTGTTTTACAATTTATACATAATACATGTTGTTTCAATACACTAGAAAACAGCGGAATGTCAATTATTTTACCAAAGTTTCAGATGAATTTAAAACGAAACATACTCATCAGTAAACTTACCTAATTTTGATTTTTGATGATGAATTCTTAATATACGTACTGGGTTGTTTTCTCCTTTATTCAAATCCTCAGAAGTTGAGAATCTTTAGAATTTGCAGCAAATTTTCTTTTTTTAAAGGTTTTGTTGGAAAACCGAGGCATATTTATCAGATATTGTGAATTTATATCTGATGAAAACTGAAAAAAAAATTCGGAACTATATTCAACGAAAAAAAAGCAGCACGTGAGTTACCAAAGTAAGCAAACAGCTACAATTATTCACTTCACTTCACCCTACAGTTGATTTGCCGATCAAAATAAATACTTTTAATCAATTTAAGTTATTTGACAAGGCCTAGTAGCATGTGTCTTTTGTTTTGATTTGAAAGGGGAGCCGTGGCAATCGGCTGTTTTGAGATTTGACAGACGTAAACAACTTTTTGAAAAAATATTAAAAATACTTCTAATTCAGCTAGAACAAAAAATTTAAACTGTATCAGAAAAGAGAAAAGTGGCAGTTTATTTTTCAATCGAAGAGAGGTGAAAAAATCTGATTTTAGCGTCGATTTTTCGTGAAGTGACCCCTTAAAATAAAAAAGCAGAAATAAATAGAATAAAGGTCAAAAACATATATTTTAAGAGCTTTTGTAACAATTCTTTTCCGTAATATTCTGTTAGAATTTTAACTTGAAAAGTATATCGCTTAAATTATCTTTGATAATTCTTGGAAGTGTAAAAATGTTCAAATATGTGCCGCAATTTCCCATTTTCTTCCTGCGATAATTAACTTCTAAGAAATTCATCCGCATTTTGAAAATTTCAGTTTCCAGAAACTTATTAATAATAAAATAAGCTATTGAGATAAAAAGGAAAGTGTGTTTTTCTTTAGATTAGAAAGAGCAGAAATATTTCGTTGAAACTCAGCAAATTCTTGTACAAAAAAAGAGGAAATAATTGACAGATAATTTAGCTGTAGTCATCCAAAAAATATTTCTTCCTGATGGAAATTATCTTCCTTCTCCACACAATTCTTAGTAACAAAGATTTTTTTACATATATCGTTATGTATCATAATAAACATTAAGGAAGGCGAATCTATCATATTTGAAGAAAGTAATGATTACTGCGAAATAAAAATTCTTTATTGTGGATTGAGTCAAAGACCTTTTTCAATTATCTACATCTTTGAATGATTCCATGAATAAAAGTTGAGTTGGTACTTCAATATTGAAGAGTTTCTATGCATATTAATTGTTTCCGCGTTCGCATTATACCTCTTCAGGTAACACATGATTTTGAAAGAATAGAGATATATAAGTAGGAGAAGGATATCCATTCTTCATAACAGGTTAAATATATGTTTGGATTATTTATTTAAGGCATAGTATGCGTACGGAAAATATTTCGCTAAAAGTTGTTTGGAAAGACTTTGCGAAAGGAAGTAATTACGAAGGTGAAAATTTGTCACGAGAAATATCGAATTGTAGAATTTTCCACTACTTTCGCACCGCAAGCTAAATAAGCAATTATCCGATGACAAAATTTATGAATGTTATTTGCTGTAAGATTATTCATCTATAATTAATTGAATATGTATTCATAGTTTAGAATAAACAGTGTTTTTGTCCCAGAATAAATAATATAGTTTGTCCCTGCACGAAGTAATATAACTTTAAGATATTTGAAAGAAGCAAATTGATGAATTTTAGTTGATGCTTTCTAATTCAATCATATTGTTTAGTTGTTAAATGATTCACTTTTCATTCACAAAATGAATTAAACGTAAATATACGCCTTTAACTATAAAGAATGTCTTTGAATTTCAAAATTCTGTGAAAAGAGTGAAACGCTTTAGAAAACAAAGCTAAGTAACTATTGAAAAATAAAGTTAAATTTTTTTTTTATTATATGGTGAATGTTTTAGAGCTGAAATGTAATGAGTTCGTCAATAGGCGGTATTGAAAATGTGCGAGAGTTACTCTAAAATCCAGAATACTGTCATGTAGTACTAATAATGATAGTAGTAATAATGATAGATAGTTTAGTTATTGTGTGTGTTTCAGATTGTTCATATATATATATACAGTCGGACCTCTATTAACAGAGTATATATAAAGGAAAAGGTTATTTATAAGGGAAAATTCGGATTTCATAATAAAAGAGGGGTTCACTGTGTAAAAACCACATAGAACAAATTTTAAACTTATAAACACTATATATTTAAAAAGAAAATATTCATACCTTTTTGTAAATTAATATCTATTTATTTTATATATATCTTACCCGTCAAAAACAAAAGAAAAAGAACAACTGTAGGGAAAGCGAGAAAAAAGAATGTCGAGGAATACACTGCAAAATTTCAACCATAAGAAAATAATTTTATATTAAAGTTAATGAATTTTTTGAGGATATTTTCTAATTACTATCATTCAAGTTATTTTAAACACACACTATTTTATAACTAAACTACTAAAACGTGTTAAAAGAGGGAATAACTTGAAATGTGTAGAAATAATTTAAAAATAGGGAGTCAAAAAAACGGAATCACAAGAGAGAAAAAGTTCGTTATATAGATGATGCATTTCGCTATTGGGAGGTTACTTTACGAAAAAAATCGTTCAATTTTCTTGGTGCCACAAAAAAGTTCGCTGTATAGAAAAATTTGCAATATAGAGGTTTCTTAGTATGAAGATTCGATTGTAAATATATATATTTACATAAATATATATTTAAATATATATATATATATATATATAGATATATATGTGTATGTATATATATATATATATATATATATATAGATAGATAGATAGATAGATAGATAGATAGATAGATAGATAGATAGATAGATAGATATATGGACAAAAAGAATAACGCTTGAAAATATTTTTGTATAACTATTGGTGACAGACTTGGGTATTTATTTTTCTCTTTTTGATTTTTCCCCAAGTTCACTTCCGATTAGGATGCATTTAAAAAAGTTTGAATTCATATTGTTCACCTTTAGGAATTTAAGCATACTTAGGAATTAGGTGTTTTGAAGAATTCCAAGGATTTTTAGAATTTCATGTATTTTAATTTTAAATAAGTCATTTGGAACCACTCATAAATCATTTTTTACAATGTTGCAAGTTCTCTTGCATTAATCTCATCGGTTAATTTCTAATTTATTTACAGAGTTATTCGGAATGAAAAACTTTGCCTTTGTAAAGGAGAAGAGACTTATGAAATAAGGACTTATTATTTAAGTACATATGAAATTTAAATATGATGTAAGGAGTGTTGCTCTTTATATAAAAGTGCTGATAGAAGATAAAAGTTTGGAAAGTGTTTTTTAGTCACATCGAGGGATTGTTTCAACTGAGCGGTCAAGTCAAATTTACTAGAGGATAGCAAATGTCATTCAGATAGCTGCTCAAAATTTTCCTCGAAGGATAAGTAACATCCTTTATTTATTACCTAGGATTCAATTGCATAAACTACTTCAATACAGAATGGCTCTATAGATAAATTGAATTAAATTTTGATAAGGCGCTTTTAAAACTTTCCAGTGTGTTTGAGCTATTTCACTACTAATGTGCTTTGTCAACACTAATTCATCACCGGATTCAAACAGGAACATCTTCTTTTAACCACACTATTATAATTTGTTATTAACTAAAAACTATGATACAAGAATTGTACGATCTTTCTGGCATTGTTCAAATATTTTATTGGGAATAATTAGAGTTTTGAAAATGCTTTGAACCTTTTAAACGCCATACTATGATTAAAAGGTAACAAAAACTAAATTTTGATAAAAATCAAATTAAAATTAAAACATATGATCTATAAAAAAATTTTTTAAAAAAATTGTTTTTTTAAATTTTTAGCATGTTCCAAAAATGGAAAATTAGCGGGTACAATTTATTTTTTTCACATGTTTTTTAAAAGTATGACCAATGACATTTTAATTTAAAAATCAATTATTATATACATTTTTAAGAAGTAGTATCTAAAGCAGAGGGGGCACTAAACATTTCCTTACGGGGTTTTATCATTCTCCGTTGTAGGGAGGGGGGTGGGGAGGGTCATGATACCCAACAAACCATTAAAATAGGCTTTAAAAATCTAAAAATTAAAAAGGGGGAAAAGAACTAAAAATTTACATGTGAACGAGAAAAATCTACCATTTTTCTGTGCAGATTTTTTAAATGTACCCCAATAAAGGGAAGAGGGTACAGTTTTCCCGACGAATGCCCACTGTTGGCGTGATCTCTGGAGAAAACTTTTAAATATAATTCCAAAATAAAACATATTAAGCTGAAAATATAATTTACAAACATGAATTTATACATTTGCTGAAAAGTACAATCACTTATTAGAAATACACTCAATAAAGGAAAACATCATTAGGACAAAGAAATAAACAAATAATCTCCATATAAAAATTCAAAAAGTATAATAAAGCAAAAAAAAACCTGAAAAATACAGACTTACCAAAATTCTTTAAAATGAGAAATAGAGACAAAATATATTATTGTTTTTTATAAGTGTTTTTACGTCCTTAACTATTTTTACTGTCCTTGGTATTTTGAAACATTTCTCATGCAATCTTTTTTCGCGCTTGAAGCATTTTTTTGTTTAGTTTTTTCTGACATACATAATGTCACGTTTTGCACATCGATAAATTGCAATACCCTTTTCTGTTTCTAAACAGAATCCTAGATTTTCTTAAAAAGTCTGTCTATTAAATCGACACCTCCATTCCCGCATTGTACATTTTTATAAGATTTGGTTGACAAATGTCAATTTTCTTTTCTTGTGCACGGCAAAATCTTCTATTTCTAGTGACCGGCTCATATGTTACATTATTGAATTCTATAGTTACTGCAGCACACTGTCTCTCTAATTGCAGATGTACACTTTTCCGTCTCTTCGGTAATCGAAATTATATCTTTGCCATTTTTTTTACTTTCTTTAGAGATTTCAAAGGGCATCTTTCTATGCGACTATCTCGAATTGAGCCAGTTACCTTAGAATTCTTTTCAGACAGTCCTGTTAACATTTTATGTGATGATAAAAAAAATTGTCAAAGAATGTTTCATGCTTGTCGGGACTTTCAACACTATATATAAAAGTTATCATACCACTCTAGATACCATAGGAGAGTTTTCTATTTCCGGTTTTTTTCCACAATTAATTCTCATAGTCACTGCTGGAACACAGCATCCATATTTTATATCCAAACCTAATCGGCTTGCCTTTGATAGACATTTTGGCTGAATGGTGACCGTAATAAGGGACCATCGATTCATATATACTTAGTTCATAATAAAAGATGCCAAACTGCAGAAGATTTTTTTCAAGTTCTGCATAAAAAGGTGAAATTTTTCCCATTTTACCTTTTGTTGTCAACTAGTTATTATCGATATGATATAATTTTGTTATCTTTTGGAATCTACTTCTATGCATTATACAGTAGAAACAATAGGGACTGATAAATCTTGTGTGCTCCAGTATAAATCTTCTCCAGGTACTTAGTGATATCCACTACATAAAAGTAACACAGTTAAATAGCACTAATAGAGTAACACGCAACATTTAACTATAGACAAACACACATGCAGTTTGGCTGCAGCTGAGAAATTCACTTGAGATTGTCCAGAAATTGGTGAAAGGGGGGAGAGATGAGAGAGGGAACCGAAACGAAAGTCAATAATCATATATATCTTCTTCCGACACATATTTAAAAGTTTTTAGCATTCAGGAATGTTCTGCTTCTTCTATAACGTAAACAAAGAAAAGATATTTGTTAAAAGTAACATTTACATCATGTTCCGTTTGAACATTGAAATTTCTTACCCGATAGGAAAAGAAATAACGGTATTTTTTATGATATCTTGCAGTCTATAATTAAAATAATCATTTTTGATTACTTTTATCAAATAATAAAATTATTTTTTTAAATTTTGAATTTTATATGAAATTTTAAGTTTTGCTCGATCAAAAGTAAAAAAAAAAATTAAGGAATATTTTTCGTGAAGACAATTTACTTTAGAAAGCCAATTCCAAAAAAGTTCCATATTTTTGTCTTCAAAATAATTTTTGCTGAACAATATGAATAAAACTGATTTTTTTAGAAAATTTCAAAATTGATGATTCAATAATGGAACATTAGCGTCTAAAAGGTTAATAGAAGCAAATAAAATTATTCTAAATTTATCATTTCCGAAATTATTTTTTATGCTTGCGTGAATAATGATATATGGTTCTTCATTGCTGCCTTTCTTCTCTTTTTAGGTTAATAAATTTTGTTAAAATATGTATCATTAATGCAACCGGATTATTATGTTAGGAGCTAATGTTATTGGCCTATTGTTTGAGATAATTAACTGGCACGTATAAATAGCGCAAATCTTTATTATATTCGGTACCTTATATTTTACTTAAAAAATAAAATTTTACAATAATGCTAAGATTAATGGGTACTTTATATTATATTAAGCAATGATATATATATATAAAGATTATTACTATAGAAGTAGACAGAAGATAAAATAAAAACAACGTTGCAAGATATTAAGAAAATGTGATTTTTAAGTAATAAAAGAAGCCGTATATAAGAACTCGATTCAAGGAAAGCTTACATTTACATCAAAGTATTTATTAAAATATGAAAATTAAAAACAAATGCTTATCTTCGATTAAAAGAATATTTTGCACGATAAAATTTACATTACTTGATAATTAAACAATATAAATCAAGGAATACTTCAGGAAACTATTCTTATTAGTAAAATATTTGTTGAAAATTTAACTACATTCCTGAATAAGGAGAGAAAACGGTGTTGCCGTATTACAAAAAAAAAGTATATAGTTTTTACTTTTTTTCCCCTTTTTCCCGTCCCTTTAAAAAAACTACCGTTTTTTTTTTCAAATTATTCAGGGAATGGAAAATTTTCCCAAAAAATACCATTCAATAAAAAAATTGAAGGTAAAAAAAATATTTTAATTTCCCAAGTTTTAAAAGGAAATACAAAAAAAATGTCTAAAATTATTTTTGGGGAAAATTTTTTTGGGAAAAAAAAATAAAATGGAAAAGTATAAGCTTTGGGCCTTAAAAAAATTTCGGGGATAATTTTATTTTTAAAAACCCTTCGTAATTTTTAAAAAATTTTAAAAAATTTAAAACCCCTTTTATTTTTTTGAAAATGGGGAATTTTATAATTTTTGAATGGTTTTTTTTATTTTAAAATACTTTGGTTTTTTTATTTTTTTAAAAAAAACAGTTGGGTTTTTTCCCCTGCTGCTTTAAAATAATTTGTTCTTATAAAAAAAAAATTGGGAATTTAAAAAAAAAGTTTTTGACTGCAAATTTGGGTTTTATTGGGATCGTTTTAAAAGTTTAAAAATGAAATGCCTTAAAATTTTTCCCTTTTAAAATTTTGGGAATTTAATTTTGGAACACCCCAAATTTTTGGAAAAATATTAAAAAATTTTTCTATTTATACCATTTTCATTTTCAAAGAATTTTTAAATTCTGAAAATTTTAAACTTTTAAAAAATTTAAAATTATTTTTTTTTAAAAAAAATTTTTTTTAAAATTTAATGTTCCTTTATTTTAGCTTTTAAAATTTTTTTTGAAAACCCAAAAAAAAATTCCTTTCCCCTTTTTTTTAAAACTTTTTTTTTTAAAATTTTAAAATAATTTTTAAAATTTGGGTGAAGGAAAAAGGAAATAAAAAAGGGGGGTTAAAGGCTGGGGTTAAAAGTTAGAAAAAAATTTTTTTTAAAATTTTTGAAATAATTTGACCCAAAAAAACCTTATTAAACCCCTATGGGGTAATTTAAAAACTTGAAAAAGGCCTTTTTTAAAATTTTTGGGAAAGGGAAAGGGTTTTTAAAACAAAAATTAAAAAAGAAATTTTTACAAAAAGGCGATAAAAGGGTTGGTCTTTTTAAATAATTTTCAAAAAAGGGAAGTTTTTTTTAAAAAAGGGAAACAAAATTCCAAAAAATTGCTCCTTTCGGCTTTTTTCAAAACGTTGGAAAATAAAAAAGAATTATATAAATTTTCTTTCCTTTCCCAAAAAACCTTTTTTATTGTAATTTTAAAAACAAGGGTTTTTTTTGGGAAAAAAAAGAAGGAAATTGGGGCCTGGGGGAAAAAAACTTAAGGAAATTAAAATTTTTTTATCTTTAAAAAAAATTTTTAAAATTTTTTAAAATATTTCCATTTTAAAAAGGCCCTTTTAAAACCCTTTTTTTAAAAAAAAAATAAAAAAGGGAAAAAAAAGGATGGATTAAAAAAAAAAAAGGGAGATTTTTTTGGGGTAGGGGAGGAATTTTTTTAAAAAAAAAATTCAAAAAAAGGGGTTTTTATCTAAATTTTAAATTTGGGTGATGTTCAATGTCCCCTTTTTCAGAAAAAAATTTTACAGGTTTTTAAAGTTTTTTGACATATTTATAATGATGGCTAATATATCCCAAAATGGGTCTTTTGTAAAAAAAAAAAATAATTTTTAAAATTTTTTTGGTAAAAAATTGGGTAAAATTTCATTTTTTGGGGTTAAAATATTTTATAAATTATTAAAAAATTAAAAAATTAGCTAAAAGTTCATTTCAATATAGTGAAAAGGTTGTTTTTTAAATTTGTAGAAAATTTAAAAAACTTACATAAAAACAAATTTTTTAAAAAAAGGAACATGGGAAACCCAATTCCCAAAAATTGTCGGTTTTGAGGTTTCCTTTTTATCTTAATAAAAAAGGTATTTTTTTACAAAATCAAATCCACTTTAAAAACATTAAGTAAACATTAAAGTTTTTAAAAAAATTCTTTTTTAAATTTTATTATTGGTGAAATAAATAAAATTCCAAGCAACTGAATGAAAATCGAAGTTTTTATTTCTTTCTTAAAAATGTTTGTTATTTCTTTTTAAAAAGTTTTCTCCCAAAAAAAGGAAAATTTTTCCCCAATTAATAACAATTGTTTTTTTTTTTTTTGAGAAGAAATTTTTTATTTTGTGTTGATAGCAAAGACCAATAGCTTAGAAAAATTAAAACAATATGTAAAATGTTTTTAATTTATAAATATTTAGTTGTACTGAATTTTTCTAAATAACATGCTTTTTTAATTAGAAGTACGTAACATAAAAAAGGGGAAATTTTATTTCTCCCAATTCTAAAAATAAAAGGGTCATTGAATTTTTAAAGTTTAAACCTCAATAAGGCTTCGAAAAAAAAAATTGATTTTAGTTTTTTTAATAAATGAAAACTTTTTTTTCCCGGAAAAATTTTAATTAAATAAAAAATTAAAATTATTTTATTAATTATGAAAAAAATTTTAAATTTAAATTTCTAATATAAGTTAAAATTCCTTTTTTTTTAAAAAAGAATTTGAAAAATTTTTTTGAATTTTTATGTACACTTTTCCGTCTCTTCGGTAATCGAAATTATATCTTTGCCATTTTTTTTACTTTCTTTAGAGATTTCAAAGGGCATCTTTCTATGCGACTATCTCGAATTGAGCCAGTTACCTTAGAATTCTTTTCAGACAGTCCTGTTAACATTTTATGTGATGATAAAAAAAATTGTCAAAGAATGTTTCATGCTTGTCGGGACTTTCAACACTATATATAAAAGTTATCATACCACTCTAGATACCAAAGGAGAGTTTTCTATTTCCGGTTTTTTTCCACAATTAATTCTCATAGTCACTGCTGGAACACAGCATCCATATTTTATATCCAAACCTAATCGGCTTGCCTTTGATAGACATTTTGGCTGAATGGTGACCGTAATAAGGGACCATCGATTCATATATACTTAGTTCATAATAAAAGATGCCAAACTGCAGAAGATTTTTTTCAAGTTCTGCATAAAAAGGTGAAATTTTTCCCATTTTACCTTTTGTTGTCAACTAGTTATTATCGATATGATATAATTTTGTTATCTTTTGGAATCTACTTCTATGCATTATACAGTAGAAACAATAGGGACTGATAAATCTTGTGTGCTCCAGTATAAATCTTCTCCAGGTACTTAGTGATATCCACTACATAAAAGTAACACAGTTAAATAGCACTAATAGAGTAACACGCAACATTTAACTATAGACAAACACACATGCAGTTTGGCTGCAGCTGAGAAATTCACTTGAGATTGTCCAGAAATTGGTGAAAGGGGGGAGAGATGAGAGAGGGAACCGAAACGAAAGTCAATAATCATATATATCTTCTTCCGACACATATTTAAAAGTTTTTAGCATTCAGGAATGTTTCTGCTCTTCTATGAACTGTGTAAACAAAGAAAAGTATTGTGTTAAAAAGTATACATTTACACATCAATGTTCCAGTTTTGGAACATTGAAATTTCTTACCCGATAGGAAAAAAAAATAACCATATTTTTTTATGATATCTTGCAGTCTATAGTTAACTTTTTTGATTACTTTTACCAATAATAAAAATATTTTTTTTAATTTTGAATTTTATATGAAATTTTAACTTTTGCTCGATCAAAAGTCAAAAAAGAATGCATAAATTGGAATATTTTTCCGAGAAAAACAATTTACTTTAGCAACAGTACTTAAATTCTAAAAAAAAAAAAAATCCATATTTTTTGTCTTAAAAATAATTTTTGCGGAACAGTATGAATAAAACTGAATTTTTCAGAAAATTTCAAAATTGATGATCCAATAATGGAACATTGGCGTCTAAAAGGTTAATGCAAGCAAATAAAATTATTCTAAATTTATCATTTCCGGAATTATTTTTTATGCTTGCGTGAATAATGCTATATGGTTCTTCATTGCTGCCTTTCTTCTCTTTTTGGGTTAATAAATTTTGTTAAAATATATATCATTAATGCAACCGGATTATTAGGTTAGGAGTTAATTTTATTGGCCTATTTCTTGAGATAATTAACTGGCACGTATAAATAGCGCAAACCTTTATTATATTGGGTACCTTATATTTTACTTAAAAATGAAATATTTACTAATAATGCTAAGATTAATGGGTTCTTTATATTATATTAAGCAATGATATATATTAAGATTATTACTATAGAAATAGACAGAAGATAAAGTATAAAACAACGTTGCAAGATATGAAAAAAATGTGATTTTTAAGTAATAAAAGAAGCCGTACATAAGAACTCGATTCAAGGAAAGCTTAAATTTACATCGAAGTATGTATTAAAATATGAAAATTAAAAACAAATGCTTATCTTCGATTAAAAGCATATTTGCACGATAAAATTTACATTACTTGATAATTAAACAATATAAATCAAGAATACTTCAGGAAACTATCCTCATTAGTAAAATATTTGTTGAAACTTTAACTACATTCCTGAATAAGGAGAGAAAACGGTGTTGCCGTATTACAAAGAAAGTATATAGATTTACTTAATTTTTCATAGCTTATCCTAATACACTATTAAAAACATACACGTTTTATTTTGCTACATATTACATGGAATAGTTAATGTTCAATAAATACCATTCAGATAATTTCATTGAAGGTAAAAAAACACATACTAAATAATGTCAAGATTTACGGTAAATACATAAAAAAAATATCGAAGTACTTTCTTTCAATTCATTCTTTGGGAAAATGATTTTGAATTGAATAAATAAAATGGAAAATATTAAGCATTGTACATTAAAAATATTTCCCTAAGGATCATATTAAAACTTTATCAACTCGTAATTCTTAAAAAATTAATATAATTAACACTTTTGATTATTTTGAAAATGGCGAATGTATAATTTTTGAATGGTTTCTTTTTTACTTTAAAATACTTTGGATTTTTATTTATTTATTTATTTTTTGCATTAACAAAAACAGTTAGGATTTTTCCTGCTGTCTATAATAATAATTTAGATAAAAACGTTATATATATATATATATATATATATAAGAAGTAGTAATAAAAAAAAAGATGACTAAGCAAATCTTAGATATCATTGTATCTGTTTTAGATCAAATTAAAAATCAGCCATGCACCAAATTGCATTTTTTCCTTATAATTATTTGGGAAGTAATGGATTGAGAAGCAAAATTGGAAAAAGTATGTATTTTCAACATCTTACGTATTGGTGATGACCAGGTTGTGTGCATTTCTCAATAGAATTTAACTCTGAAACAAAGCTTTTATTATTAAAATTGATTAAGCTTAAAGCCTCCAACAAATGATGTTCTTCTACTCTTTCAGCTTTTTACAACAGTTTGTTTGAAAACTCAAAAAAAAAAAATTCCTTTCCCTTTTCTTTCTAAAACTGGTTTGTTTATTATAAGTATTAACTAAGTTCTTTGAATTTAGGAGTGAAGAAAAAGGTAATGGCATCTCAAGAGGTGTTGGAAGCCTAAAATTTTCATAATATGACAATTTTGAAATTTTTACTTTTCAAATTTTATAAATTTTAACCTTTCATAAAATACCTTACTTAACCTCTGGGGTAATTAGACGACCTTAAAACCTATTTTTAAAAAAATCATTGAAACTGGGCTATGCCCATTTAAATGACGAAAAATGTAAACAAAGTATTTTATTTTTGCTTAAAAGTTGAATGAATGATGGAAATAAAAACATTTAATCCAGAATCTCTAAAAAAAGTCCTTATATGAAGGGACACAAAATTCCAAGGAAAGTGTAAACAACGTAACGTCGTCGGTACGTCTCGTGTACAGAAGAAAATATTTGTACAAATAGAAGTATTATGATTGGGTACATATGATGCAATTCCATCACTTTATATTGTAAATATATCAAAACAAGAAATTTTGAGAAAGCTTAACATTGAGCCTGGTGATTACACGGTACAGGCAATGAAGCACCTCGACAAACAGAGGCTGTTAAAGGCTAAATATTCATGTTTAAAAAAACAAAGCAAGTTAGGAGAGAAAAAATATTTAAAAGGAAGAGAGAGGATTATGAGATTCAAAAAAAAAAAAAAATGGAGATTATTTAGAGTATGGGGAGGAATGTTTTAATAAAAAAGGTAACTGTACATTGAAGGGTTTTTTTTATCATGAAATGTAAATTTTTGATGTTCAATGTACCTTTTCTGAGAAAATATTTATCACACGTATGCAAGTCTTTCATGACATATTTATAATGATGGCTAATATATACTGAAATGAGTCTTTTGTAAAAAAAATAATAATAATAATATTTTCTTACAATTATTTTTTGTGTGAAAATTGGGTCAAGTTTCATTATGTTTGTTGAAATATTTTATAAATTATTAAAAAATTCAAAATTAGCTAAAAGCTCATTTCAATATAGTGAGAAAGGTGTTCTTTAATTGTATGAATAATTTCAAGCATGTACATATAATAAATTTTGAGAAAAGGTACATCGGAACCAATTTAACATTGTCGGTATTGAGGTTTCCTTCTTATCTTAACAAAAATAGGTATTTTTTTATTCTGAAATCTAATATCACTTTAAAAACATTAAGTTAACATTAAAGTTTTTTTAAAAAAATCATTCTTAATTTATATTATTGGTGAAATAAGCAAAATTCCAAGCAACTGAATGAAAATCGAAGTTTTTATTTCTTTCTTAAAATGTTTGTCTATTTCTAATTAACAAGTCAGTTCTCAAAAAAAGGAAAGATGTTTCCTAATTAACTAACAATTGATTCTATTTTTTGAGAAGTAGGATTTTATATTTGTGTTGACAGCAAAGACCAATAGTTTGGAAAAATTCAAACAATTTGTAAAATGTTTTTAATTTATAAATATTCAGTTGTAACTGAATTTTCTAAGTATAACATGATTTTTTAATTAGAAGTACGTAACATAAACAAGTAATTTATTTCTAACTCCAATTCTAAGAAATATAGGTGCATTGTATATTTAAGTTCATAAACCTCCAATAAGGCTTCAGAAAAGAACAATTGATTTATAGATCTTTGAATAAATGCAGACTATTTTTTCAAGGAATAATTATTAGTAACTTAAATCAAGGAAAAATTAAATTGTGTTATTAATTATGAATATATATTAGTTAAGTTCTAATATAGAGTTATACATTCACTATATTTGTAAAAAGAAGTTGAAAAAAAATAGTGTTAGAATGAAATATTTGTAATAACAGAAAATATATAATTTATTTTTATTTTAAATGAAATTAACTTAAAGGAATACCTAGATGGTATAAAGCAATATTTTATTATTAGTTACTTTAAGTAATTTCAAACAATTTTCTAAAAAAATTAAGTTCAAACTTTGTTTATATCAATGATTTTAAACAGTGCTGCTGTAACTGTTAAGAAAAATGGTTATGTTTTACCAGCGTTCACGATTTTCCTTGTTGTCATAAAAGTTTTTATCAATGTTAAGGTTTAAGTACCAAATAAAACCTATAACTGTCATACTAAATTCAATTTTATGAACCTTTCCTCAAAATAGAGAAAAATTAGGATCAAGGATTTGTCAAAGTTATAAATGAAGTATTTTACAAATTTAGCATGATAATTTTTTCTAAGCAAAAATACAAACATGCTATTTCATATTTATAAAAATTCGTTTTTAAATTAGCATTTTAGTAAATTTCATTGCATAAAATGAATTATTATTCGCAAATAATTAAATCTCCAAGATAGTATTTGTAATGTACACTACTGATCATTAAAATTGCTGCACCAAGAAGGCGACATGCTACAGACGGTGAATTTAAATGACAGGAAGAAGGTGCTGTGATACGTAAATGATTAACCTTTAGACAAAGCAGGCGCCGGTAGCGTTTAATTGAGGAAATTGTTCAGCAGGTTTCTCAGACACAAATTGCATTTTAATGTTTATATCTAGAGATGAATTGTTGTGACGCCTCGTGTAAAAAGCAGAAATGCGTACCAATACGTTTCTGACTTTGATAAAGGTCGAATTGTTAGTGTACCGGGATTGCAGTTTACAGAATTGCAGTATTGCTGCTCGCTTCGGTCAGGATCCAATGATTGTTAGCAGAATATGGAATCAATGTGTTTAGGAAGGTGATACGGAATAACGTGCTGGATCTCAATTATCATTATCAATTATCATTATCTGAGAAGACCGGCATGTTACCCGCATGACCCTAATGGATCGCGCAACCCCATCATGAGCCCTGAGTCAAGAATCAGGGTCATTTACAAGAAAAGAAGTATGCGTACGAACAGTTCGACGACATTTCCAACAGCAAGGACTTTCAGCTCGGAGCCTATGGCTGCGGTTACCCTTGACGCTGCATCACAGACAGGAGCGACTTCAATGGTGGATCAACGACGAAACTGGGCTCATGAGCGCAGAGACGTCACTTCTTCGGATGGATCTAGGTTCTGTTTGCAGCATCAAGATAGTCACATGCGTGTACGATGGCCTCGTGGTGAAAGCACATTGGCAGCGAGTTTTTGTCATTGTCATACTAGCCTATCACCTGGCATGATGGTATGGAGTGCTATTGGATACACTTATCGGTCTCCTCTTGTTTACATTGACGCCACTTTGAACAGTGTACATTACATTTCTGGTGTGGTACGACCCGTTGCTCTACCCTTTATTCCAGTTCGGTGAAACCCTACGTTTAAGCAGAATAATGCTCGGCTGCATGTTGATGGTATCACACAGATCTTCGTTGATACGGAAAATGTTTGACTGTTGACCTGGCTTGCACGTCCACCAGATATCTCACCAATAGAAAACGACTGGTACGTGTTTTCTGAGAGACTGGCTTGTCGCCATACGCCGTTCACTACGGTTGATGAGCTCTGGCAAGGTCTTGAAGCTGCATCAGCATCTGTACCTTTGCATGTCATCCAGTCTCCGTTAGACCCAATGCCCCGGGGTATAAGTCTCGATTACTACCAAAGGTGGTTGTTCTGGGTACTTAGGATCTATGCACTTAAAATGCACTTGTTATTTCCAGAATAATATATTTCACCAATAAATTTGATTTTGTTATCTGTATTTCTTCCTGATGTATAGCAATTTTAATTAGTAGTGTAGCTTAATATATATGTATTATTTATAAAAAAAATATTGATTTCTTAAATTCTCCAAAGATACTGAGAAATAGGAGCAAGAAATTAAAAGTACTATTTTTTAGAAAAAAAATCACCTAAACGTTTCTTTGGTATATTTACTAACGATTAAGTACCTAAATTTAATGAAATGCTATCTTTAATGGAGGATTTCTTCTGCTGTGCAAAACTCGTGCTACAAATCTGGGTAATCCCTACGTAAGGGAATTTTAAGCATGATTTCCTTATCCAATGGACGAATTCAAGCAATATAAGATAAAATAATTAAATATTTCGTTTGGTTGGCAGTGACAATGATTATTCTCCTTAAGGTTAATATTTATTGAATTGACTGATGCATGTTACATTTTCCTTTGATTTATACTGTTGCTCAGTATCTGACGTAGTTTTGGTTTTAATCAATAACAAGAAGTTTGTAATTTCTAGACTTGAACAATGTAGAGCGAATAATGAAATATTCTATAATAACCTCATTTATATTCAAAGACTTCTCATTTCCTTGTCGAAGTTTTATATTTTTTTTTCATTTTTTGGGGATTTCTTTAAAAATAATATTTATTTAATAATTAAATGAATAGTATCCTAATTTTTTCTGTGCCTAAAAGACCTTATTCGTCAAAATCTTTCCACAAATTTTACGCAAAGATTAGGACGAATTCTGACACTTCTAGAAGTGAACAGTTAGATATTTCCCTCGCTATAAAACCAGAAACAACATAAAAAGTTCTAAATTTTTAAAGTTTCAATGGAGAAAAGTAAAATTTTTGGCACACGAGTCCTGATAACCTTGAAAAATGTTTCAATTTTTAAGCAAAGCTGAAACATTAAAATCTATATATCTGTTTAAAATATTAGGTTTCCAAAACTTGAAAATATTCCACTAATAAGTATTTATACTTCTTTTTCCTAAACTGTGCACCTAGCAATTTCGTAAAAGTTTATACTATACTTACGCAATTTTCCACTCATAGGTAACAAACCCTTGAGAAATATTTATTTCAAAAAGGGTGCAGCAAATCGCATGTTATGTAAAATCTGATTTAAAAAAAAAATACGAAATTTAGAACATTAGAAAAACGTATGACTGTAATAAAAATAAGTGGTGCAGTAAAATATTCTGCTCTTCTAAGGATTACGAAGATCATTTGTTAGAACAGAATGTTTCTTATACTATTGGATAAAAATATACGAAGTTTCAGATTTAAACATTTCGGGAAACCAAAACCAAATATATTTAATACCTCTGAATTAAAATAGTACTTTTTTTTGCACCTGTATTTAATACGAGAATCATGTTTATACAATAATTATATTTTGTAACGGGTTCTATTCATGTCTTCTATTCCTCTTGGAGAAAATATTCTTCAACTGTGATTTTAGTTTAAAATCAGCTTTCCGCGTAGAGACGACTTGATTTATGCAAATGTAACTACTATTTAAGTGTCAGCCGTTGAGTAGGCGATATAATGGTTAAGCATTGATCGTTAAGCCGAATTCCAAGAGTTAGTAGATACCGATTGGTGGTCGCACAACTTTAGATTAATATTTGACGGATAAGTCGTCATGAAGTGATTAAGTAATTAAACTTGGAGCTGACCATACTATATTAGGCTTCAAAAAACACCATTCAAGGAGCTTTAATCAAGATAAGTAGTTTCAATAATTTTACTATCTGATTTAGTTAAGATTTCTTAATGATCCCGAAATTAAATTATAAAAGTGCATTTCGTAAAGTGTTGAAGGTTAAATAATTTGAGTTATTCTAAGAGATCACACACATGCCTGCTTCTTTCTCGAACCCTCCCACACTCGCGACCTCAGGGTCATGACAATATGAATTCTTTTAATTTTTCCTCAAATTTTGCAGACAATATCCTTCCTTATTTTTTTTAATGGAATTTAAAATTGATTGAAACCATAACGGTAAAGTTAATACATTTAATTACTGTAAGAAATTCAGTTGTAGAAACAAAATAATTCATTTTGACATTATTTCGGCTTATTTTTGGCCGAAAGTCTCTGTTGAATCTCCGTTGTCTCCGTTTGAGTTTGCGTATTTTGATTTCTATGTCACTGTTTGGGTGTGTATGCCCAGATTTTTATGTAAGTTTCATGAATGTATCGTATAAAATAATAGTATTTTTTTTCGAATTTGGAAACATTGTACATAATTTTATTTTTTAAGTTTATTTATTTTCAATTAGTGTGATTAAATTTAAGTATATTCTAAAAAAACAATAACTCTTATATGCCTTATTCTAATTGAACAAACATTTTCTCCGCAGTGAAAAATAAAAATAAAAAGCTATAAGAATTTTCTACAAATATATATATAAGCAATCTATGATTTCAAATTTATTACCCCTACTTTTTTCAATTTGATAGATTTATTTACACTAGAAATAAATATAAATTTGGCACCCATTTCTTAATATTTAGTGAGGAATAACATATTCCTTTTTATTTGTGATTTTTTCCCGAGTGGTAGTATTTTCTGAATACCAGATAGCTCAGGGCATTTTGTGATACCTGCATATTTTTTAAATCATAAAATTTAGGAGGGAGAGAAACTGATGGTAATCCGATTTCTATAGTCTTAGACGGCATATTAGATGCAGTAAAATTGCATAGAAAAAATTTGTAATTCTCTAAGGAGTCACCTAAATAACACGTGATCTAATGCTGTCGCAGTGCAGAATCCGATGTTTCTCTTAAACATCGGCGATCTCCTTCTTCTGTGCACTTTATTTTAATCATCAATTTATCGATAACACATTTCTGGAGTGATCTTTTCATTGTGTTCCAGAAGCCTATAGTTTAATGGATTTTTAATGTTCCAAGACGTTGTTAATGCTTTTATGCTTCACAATGTTGTTAATGTTATTTTTAATGTTCCATGTATTACACGTAACATGCTCTTATTGAATTTCAAGCTCTATTTAGAAGTGATCAAGGTGGAAAGCAGTCGTAAATAACGTTGAAAATTGAATTGTTAAGTACTTATCAATACATGTGCAGAGCAATGCATGGTATATTCTTTTATTTTAAAAGCTTATGGAACTGTCTGTGTCATACCTAATATTATCTTACTTTAAACTCTTGTGCTTTCAATGAAACATTTTAAAAGATGGGATAGAAAAAAAGAAGAAATTAAGATGAAATATTGATATGAATAGAGGTTTTTGTCCCTTTGATTATAATGGTAAGGTAGATGGAAAATTGAAAAAAATACGTATTATTTCCTTTCAAAATAAGATATGATTTAATATTTGAAAGAAATCTGAAATCTCTCGAAAAATGAGTGTGTTTGCTTAAGAATCATGTGTGTATCCTTTAAGATAATAATTTACTCAGAGTGAGTGAGTGCATGAATATTAATGTTGACATAATCATCTACGCGAGAGCTTTTGGAGACGTACCTCGAAATTGTGAACCATGGTTAAGAGACAAGGACCACACCTGAGCTGGCACGCGAGATCTCCTAATTTCCCCACAACGTCAATGATAGTTAGTTTGTGCCTCACCAGATTTAACTTGCATCAACCCCTCTACACGGTAGGTCTTCAGTAGCACTAGTTTACAACTTATAATTTATTAAACGATATTATGTATTATTATAACAATATTTATTGTTTTTATAGAATTATCAAATCAAAAGCTGGTTTTTAATGAAATTTACTGTGCATATAATACTTATTATTCAAAATTTGCCTCATTAAATAACAAAATTAATGAGAAAATTAAGTTTGTAAAAATTAATAGTCATTAAATGGTTTATCTTTTAAACAATTGCTTATAGTATTATATAATACTTTTCTATGAAACGTCAAAGTTCAATGACATTTTTTTCAAACCGGATATAACTACTTTAATTTTAACTAAACCAGGAAAGGGTTTTGCTCCATTTGTAACTGAGATAAATAGCATATCTATGAAAGATCACGTAAGTAAAAAAATCACGGTAAAGTTGATGTACCTAATGAATTAGATGTAATGGAGGGTGTCAACAGAAGGGTTTTTTAAATAAAGATATTCTACAAATAAAAAAAAAATCTCAATGATTGTTATGCATAGAAGAAAACAAGTGTTATGCCATTTTGGAAATTTAACTAAATAGACCAACATTTGAGAGACTTACCTGGGGTTGTGTGCAATATATTTTTTTTGTTTTTTAATAAAGATTCGAAATTAGGTGGCGTCTTTTTCTCTAAACCCGACTCACTAAAGCAACGTCTATGTGAGATGACGTTAGTGAAAAAAATCATCGTAAAAATGTGAAATTTGTGATCACTGCAGCTAGTTATGTGATGGAATGAGTAAATGTTTCCCCTTTCTAAAAATGGGATCGTCCTCACTTAACCAAGTGCTAAGGTTCTTTTTTTCCCCTCAGAATAGAAATGATCCACCTTTAATCTCGCATCCTTTTATCGTCAAGACTTGGGACATCCGGTATAAGTGTATATACGAGAGGAACCCCAAAATAACCAGATCCTAGCTTTTGAGCGCACCTAAGTAGTTAGAAATTGTACTATTGGGGGTTTCCCGCGACCGCTAGTGAAAAGGCGTCAGTTTGAATTAACCCCTTCAGGACCAGCGGAAGGAGAAAGAAACGCTTCCCTAGACCGTGTGCTCGGAGAAGATTGCACCCACGGGACCGGGCGAATTCCCCCCTGCTAAGCCTTTTTTATTTCATTTAAAAATTCATATAAAGTTTTAAATGCTATCAAATACGCTAAAACTTACAATTTACTATCATTGATAATATCTGAGTAAAGAGTAGAAAAATGTTCGCTATATTTCAAAAACCAATTGCGAATTTTAAAGAAAGCGTTTTCATTTTAATAAAAACAAACATGCACTCTAACAAAAAATCCCATATATTTCCATACGGATATAGAAAATATTAGAAAACTAAACCAACTTATTCAAAATATAAACAGAAATCCATAGAGCAATAGGTCACGAACCCTTAAATGTTCGATTCTCTCGAAGAATCTATACATGGCAGTTGTTTATATTCATAAATATCTCGGAACTAATTTTAAAAAAAACTAAACTAAACACGGAGCTGAAAGCACATATTGAAGTTCAAAGTTTTGTGAAACATTATTCGAAAAAAACCCGGTTTTTAACCGCCACCTAGCGCTTGTAAAAATTAATATGAAAACGTTCCGAACTCTGATCACACCGGTTTGATCATGGGCCTACGAGCAGGAAAACCTCAATCACATATATGATACCGTGGGCCGTGGAGGGAGAAACGAGTGATCACATATATGTGATAATGGTCCTGAACGGGTTAAGAGGATTGCTTTGGTGCTTTGCTGTATGCTTTCCTGTTTCGAGCATCAGCCAGTAAGTGATATGGCCACAGAGTATGTGTGAAATTTTGCTTTCTGTTACATCCGAGGCCGTTGGGACGCTTCTCAAGACTTTATTGAGAATTCTTTGGGAAAATCTTAGGTCTACAAGTGGTTTTCCAGTTTCAAACCTCGTAACATCTCAACTAAAAACATTTCATGTCCAAGGCGCTTTTTGACAGCAGTAAATGACAAAAACAGTGCTAAAACCAAACGTGTAATTGATGAGGATCGTCGAACGCCCATTGACGTAGTTTCTGAGGTTGAAACGTCATGGAGCATGTTCGCGACATTGCTCCAACCCGCACAGATCTGATGGTCCGACTGTTTTTAATAAAAACAACATGATGTTTCTGCCTCATCCAACCTCTTCATTTGATCTAGCTTGGACGGGCTTTATTCCTTTTCGTTTTCGCAGATGAAGTATGAATGGAAATTTATTTGTTGACTGACGCTAAAGATTTTTAACATATAAATCCTCAATAATTCCAGAACAGTTTTAAGCATTGTCAAAAGCTTTGAGAGAGTTGCATTAATGCACATGTGCAATATTTTAATGGATACTATTGTAGACTCAATAAAAATTTTAAATAAAATGCTAACAAAAAACAATTTCTGTAATTTTTCGGCCCATCCTCTTATATACATTATGTACTGTCTCTCTATCTGTGTAACAAAACTATATAAGTTATAAAAATGACACATCAAGAATGAGTTGTCCGATAGCAACAAAAATTGGTAGGTAGAAAGATTATGTATTGAATAGAAATTTAGTAAAATTTCAGAAAAATTGAATGTGATTTATTTCAGAGTTACATAGTTACAAACTTACGAGCTCAATAAGGTGTTTACCCACCTATAGCATGGTGGTAAGCAGCCACATGCCATGGGAATGAGTGCTAAAGCACCCTGATGGCCTTATGCGGTACTTCTTGCCAAATTTGCTCCAATTGTCAGGCCGTCAACATTTCTGGTAGATGCAATCACCTTCCGTCATATCCCAGACTTGCTCGATTGGTGAGAGCTCTGGCTATCTGGCTGTTCTAGAACGTATTTGACTAACAGTAAGACAGTTCATAGCAACGCGTGTTGTATGTGTTTCGGCATTATCTTGCCGCAAATTATGGCCCGGGTACTGCAAAAAGAACGGTAGTAAAACAACACTCAAAATGTCGTCGACGTACTGCTGTGCTGTAAATGTGCCTCTAATGAAGACCAAAGAGGTCCGGCGGTCTTGAAAAAGGGCCCCCAAGACCGTAACTCCTGATTGAGGGCATGTGTGATGCGCAATAGTGAAAGCAGGATCAGCACGTGGCCCTGGGCGTCTCCAGACACATATTCGATGTTCGTCAGGACACAGTTAGTAGCGGGATTGGTCTCTAAACCCTATACGTCCCCAGTCAACAGGATTACAACCTGATCGAGCCAAACATCTCTTTAATCTGACTTGACTGTGTGCAGGCGTGAGTAGTAGTTGGCATAGCGGTCGGTGGGAGCGTAAATTTCAATGTATAAGCCATCTGTGAATGGTCACGGTGGACACTTGTGTGTGGATCGCACGTCTGATGTTTGATAACGATGAATCAAGCCCTGTGACAGCTCATATGATAATCAATCGGTCCTTCCGATCTGCTGTGGTCCAAAGGTGACCGCTATCATCAAAGCGCTGAAATCTGCCAATGTTCACCCATTCTTGTCTGCATCTTCTAATGGCCTCATTGCTTCGACTCATATGACGAGCGATTCTCTGTTTTGTCCAACCGGCATCTTTCGATCCAATGAACATTCAAATTCTCAAAGTTGCTCGTAATGAGCTCGAATCCAGCGAAGAGGTATTTTTCCAGTCGTTGAAAGGTATCATAAATCGCAATGCAACAGAAACTTTGACCTTCAGATAAGGAATCCCTCCTAATGCACCTGCTGAGTGTGCATTTCCGATGCGCCATAGATCCCACTATTCATTCATTGGGCACCAAATTTTAATGATTTGCATGTTCGGTAGAAATGTCTTTGCATACGAAATATCATTTCTTCCGGGCAACTCATTTTGGTGCATCTTTTTTTCCCCTTATCGAGTGTATATGTGTATATACGTATTACATAATATAAAGAGAGATAATACCAGTCAATATAAGTAGCTGGAATGAAAAAAAAACGATGTTCTCTAAACTATTTCTATATTTTATATTTACGTTTAATATGGCAGTGCTGATTTAGTGTCTTACTATTAGTTTGTGGTAGTAGTATTATTTGGTTTTTTTTTAAAGATTTATAAAGTTAGTATATTCTCATTATTAATATTTAATATTGTTATTTGGTATTATTGGAATTATTTCAGTTTATATTTTTGAAACTTATATATCTAGTTCTACTTGTTTGTGTAGAATTCCTACGTTTACAATGTTTAATAATCATCAATGGAGTTAAAGATTTCAATGTATACTCTCTCTCTCTCTTTTATCTAACTGCAATCTATATTTATATGTGTATATATATATATGTGTGTGTGCTTGCATACAAAAGATAATTTGAAGGGTTTTAAATATTTTTCTATCATATTCAAGCATACTTTAGTTATTCTATTAGATTCTGTAAATTATTTATTAAAAATATTAAATGCAAATTATTCCTTGATTTTGAAGGGTGAATATGGATATGAATTTTTTGTGTGTCTGATGAATATGTTAAAGTTGTTACTACACACACAACGTCCACTAATAATTTATTTAATATTTTTGTAATATTTATGCATTATTAATTATGTATAGCTAAATATATTTTAATATTATTACTCATGTTCGTGAATATTTTAATTGCATTAATTCCCTTCACAAAATACCTATTTTAAAAATATGAGTTGTATTTCTATTCCAAATGCCTTTTAAAAGCCCTTACGATAAAAAAAAATGATCAAATTTTTAGCTTTACTGATTTAAACCTTCCAAGCCATGTTATTGAAATATGAATGTCCTAAAATGAACTAAAAATCCCACAAGAAAGCCTTTCAGGAAATGAGGATTTAATTACTGACTTGAGATAGAATTTGCAAGCCTCATTTTGCAGATATTTTCCAGAATTGATTAAAATGTTATTCCTCGCTTAAATGATATTTATTTAAAGGCTATTTACTTAAATGTTAAACGTTCGAAATACTAAATAACGTCGTATTTTAATTTATGTAAAACTTAACTATTATTGTTTTTTTTAAAAATAAAGGACAAACATAATCATATCTAAGACGGTGTTTTTGACATTTATTGACTTTCTCATTTTGAAAAACATAAACTATGAAATGCCATTACACAACTTGGCAATTCATTTAAGAATAAATATTTTACATTTTCTTGAATGTTATTTAAATTATACCTTTCATATTATTGGAAGTTTAAATGAATTGAAATTATTATGTTTTTCCTCATTCGAAACTGTGTGCGTGAGATTTGTTTTTTATACCTTTATTTGCCATACAAATATAAATTGAAAAAATTGTATTGAGTTTGCACGTAAAATAAAGTAAATAAATCATTAATAAATTGTTAATTAAACTGTTTTAATGCATTATTTTTCTAAGAAAAAAATTAATTTATGATTACACGATAAGTCAACTATATTATCAAAAAATAACATTACCATTTTTGGTATTATAATACATTATATATTACAGTTAACAATCCATTTTTATTTTTAATAGTTAATTTAATAAACTGTATGTTTCTGACATAATCTTAATTGCATGAAACCATTTCCTTAGGCATAGTACATATCTCAATATCTTCAGCTTATTTAAATTAATTTTTGTAAACTCTAAAACTATTATTAGACAATTATATTAGAACGCAATATGTAT
>BMAV01025603.1:0-23169 GCA_019973955.1 Trichonephila inaurata madagascariensis
TATATGCTAGGGTTTTAAATAGTTGAAGAGCTTAAGATTTGTAGATTTATTAAAAAATGTTAAGCTTTGTAAAACAATTATGTACAGACTTTTTAGAATTTATGTTATCATTTCTTTTTCCATCATTATCTTCATTATTTTTTTTAATCTCGGTTGCTAATTCTTCAAAATTAGCTACTCAACAAGTAATTATTTTTTCCCATGTTATAGCTTTTTAACTTTATTCTTTTGTATATACTATGGTTTGATAGTTACTGGAGAGCTTAAGATTTAAAAATTTATCTGTTTAAAAAATGTTAAGTTTTATAAAACAATTTTGTAGACTTTTTAGAACTTATATGATCATTTTAGACAATTTGAAAAGATTCTGTAATAAAATAACATTTACCATCATTGAGTATCTGATTTACTTTGTAATTATCATTTACTAATGTTTGAAAACTTTTTCTTAGTCTGTCTCCAAAGTTCAAAAAAGAAAAGTAAATACTCTTTCACCATTAAGAACTGAATCATATAGTAACATATATTTTTAGTATTAATGATAAAATTTTATTTGATTATCCTTTATTAGAGTTAATGAATTACATATAAATTGCATAATTTATGATTTATTTATTCTAAACCATTAAGGAAATTTTTCCTTGATTTTTAAAATATTAATGTGTCTTTTCTAAAATTATTATACAATTATGTATTAGAAAAGGAGTAAAATTGTAGTATGATTTATCAATACACTATAGAAAAATACAATTAAACTTGCAGAAAATTTTTAAAAATTTATTTCTTGAAGGGCACATGGTATGATTCACACAAAATTTTTTAAGTTAATGATTTTCATAATTTTTTTGTTTGCCTCCCTATGTGTATGTATGATGTGAAACATATTTTATGCTCAAAATTTCATAAAAAGCTAATTATTTAATTTTTAAGGAAAAACTTTAAACGTATGAAGTGATATTAGAATGCTACTCCTATAAAAATTGATGTACATATATGAAATTTGATGTACAAGTACGTCAAACTATGTATTACAAAAGTATATATGAGGTTTTGTGTTAACTTGATTGATATTCATACAATGCTTATTGAAAATTCCTTAAAAAATGTATAAATTCTAAATTCAATTATTTATTTTTTTAAGAAGAGATATTGCTTTGATTGAAAAATGAAATGCATAAAAACTTTTATTCCATGTACTATTCCATGAAGCTAAATTATGACCCAAATAAATACTTTGCATTCATAACATTAGCAACAAGTGAAAAAACTTCCAAGTATTAGGCACAATAAAAAAAAGCATTAGCATTTTAAATGAAGACGAACTAGTTACTTAATCTTTCTGAGATAAGTCGGTTTAAATTTTTGATTTGCCATTGGGAAGCAATGCAATTTGGCCTCTTAGTAAGAAAAAAAATATTTCATAAAAACATATTTGAATGTAAGAGAGAGAATCAACTTCTAAAAAGGAAAGTAGAAATAAAAGAATGAAAATATAAATAAAAATTATAGAAAAGTAATAACAGTAGTATGTTTCTGATATGGAAACTATGAGTGTGAAAAACCTGAAATGAATAAACTGAAAAAAAAAATTATGATAAACCATTTCACTAAAATATTATCACAAATAATATATATTAGAAAGCCTTCAACTGGAAAAGAATCAAATTAATACAAACTATAATTTTAAAAATATATCTAAAACACAGATCAAATAAGCCTACATTGAAATAAACCATTAAATTAAATTCACCATAGCATAATATTACTTGATGAATCAATGTAATACTATTTAATATCTATATTACATTTAATATTGAGTATTAGATGTAATACAATAGTGAAAAATTTAAAATTAGTAACCAAAATCCAAAAATTATCTAAAACAGGACTTCGTTGAAAAAAAACCATAATGAATTTAATGAAAGAAATAATTAACCCTGTTGTTAAAAACATTTTTTAAACAATACTTTTTTGCAAAATTCCTATAAAAGTAATTGTAATTCTGTTGCAAAGAGCAAACAAATGAGAAAATACAATGATAAATAAATAGTGATAATTGAAACATATATATCATATATGGACATTATGATATGTATAAAGTATATGATCTTCATAAAAATAAATGAGGAACATATTATCAGAAGCAAAGTTATACCATGAATGCCATGAGACGAAAATCACATCAACACTGAATTTTAAAGAAATCCTAAGGGAGATATGAGAAAATCTTACCAAGCTGCATCTTTTTCGTTCAAACAATTTTGGATCACAAATGGTATAAATAGATTTATATATTTCAAAAAGAAAAATTATACCATGATACCAGGTGACGAAAAATCAGATCAACATCTGATCCGTTTTCCTATAATGATAAGAACATGGTCTTTGCTGATGAAGGAAGAAAAGCAATAATCTTTTTTTTTCAATCAAAGGAAATATCATAGAAATATTTGCATATGAACAAATGTGTACAATGTATATGTATAAAATCTTCAAAAATCTGTATGAAGAACAGATTATCAGAAAGAAAGTCAAAAAATGATGCCACACGAATGCACTTTAAAAATAATTTTTAATCAAAATTAGATAAAAAAAAACGTTATGTATTTGTCAACTTAGTTAAATTTCAAGTTTTTTTTCAAAGCAAAGAATTATTTAAATAAGAAAGTAAATTAGATTGTCTTTACAAATACAAGACATAAATATCAAATTATACATAGTTTTAAAATAAACAGTTTTTCATAATTATGAAAAGATTTAAATTTTAATGTAATCAATGCAGAATGTCTAGTAAATATATAAAGGCAGAAACTAATCTAGAAAAATTTCATACATCTTATTATCCTTAATCTATTGTTTGTTTTATTTCTATCATTACCTTAATTTCTAAAGGGGGCAATCACTCACATTTTTCGAAATAATCAAATGCTTTACTGAATTTTCCACCATTATACTTATTCAGAGCTGATTTATTATACACAACATGGCTTCATACTGAGTTTTTTTAAAAAATATAATAGTTTCCAGATATAATTTGAAAGGGAATATATATTTACAGTACAGTATTTTTTGTTTCACATTTTTCATTACTTCTCTTTTTTTTCACTTATAGTTTTTCGAAAAAATAGCGATTTACACAGAAATGTTTATTTTGCATAAGTTAGTGAATAATATAAGAAAATTTATTTCTGCCCTTAAATGTGTTGAAAGTTAATATCACATTATCCACGTATAATAAATCTAGAATTGTCAGTAACCAAAACATCGTGATTCTTAGAAGACAGGATTCGTGGAAAAGGAAGACTATAAATTGGTATCTTATCAGCACCACTTGACTGAAAAGGGAATCAATCAATTAAGTGTTCATTAGGGGTATAAACACATTTATCTTAAATTAACATATCAAAATTTTAGTATTTTTTTCGAAAACAAATTAACATAATTCAAAAAAAGAAAAACTAGAATTTGCTAATGCTTTTTTGAAATCCTTCATGATTTTCTTTCTTTTTTTTTTATTGTATCAATTTAAGAAAAAATTATTTTTAAGTCCTTGTTTCATTCAGTAAAACACTTTTATGTACATCTGTATAAAATAATTATATTTTAAGAATCATTGAAAAGAATTTTCAATGAAAATGAGCGATTTTCATTTTGTACAATTTATATTTCAATATTTGAGCCATATTCAACTACAATTATAGTATCTGGTTTTCTGAGAAGCAAATTTGTTAATCGTTTCGGTTAAATCAGTTTTTCTGAGATTTCGGATTCACAATTGAGACTATGGCCAAATCTGAAAGCCTTTCTTGTGTGATATTATTTCTCAAGTAATTTTTAATGATTTTTAATTTTCATCAGAAACTACAAAAATAGGTTAGGTTAAAAAAATTCTTAATGCTAGAGCGAAATTGGAAAAACAGAAATAAGATCATTTTTCACTATAATTTCCAATAATTCAGTTGGCTGTTTTTTACCAGGAAAAATATCTTTGAATGAAGTTATTTCATTGAAGAGCTGTATACCGTCTATATCTTATTTTGGAATTTCTTTATTTTCTTATTGTTCTAGCTATAGGTTTTTTTTTTCTTCTCATAAATTCATCTGAAAGTGGATGTGTACCAGTTTTTCCTTTTAAGTCATGTTCTTCCCAAATGTTTATGTGTCTATACATATAAAACATTTATTTCCAACTGTGTCTCCCTTTTCTAAATCTGGATCGATTTCAGTGGAGGAATCATTTGATTCTTCCTCATCATAATCACGAACAGAATTTCTTCATCCGAAAATACTGTTGTATTATATATATATCTCTCTCTGTTAAATACTGTATCTATTAAATTACTTAAATATCACATTTCGTCATCACAACTACAATAATACGCCATAGTATAAGGAAGATTTAAAACGTGCTCATGCATTCAAAACTGTAACGGCGATTCACGCGAAAGGTATGACATACCCGAAGGGGGGACCCAAAAAATATAAATTTAGAATTTGCCTCCCCAAGGCCCCTAAAAAGAATATGAACTTAAAGTCACAACACGAGAAACTTTTTCCTTTTTTAAAAAAAAAAAAAAGGTTTAGAAGGAGCGTTTAAAAAGGTAGAGGGTGGTATGACTTTCCTTGCGGGGGAAGTGAGGGGTTTAAAAACTGAGAAAGATTTTGGGACCTGATGCATTTATATTGGTATATTTAAAAAAATTTTTTTAAAAAGTCCCTCTACTTTTGGGGAAAGTCGAGACCATTTTTTTTGCAACTTGATCCCTTGCAAAAAACCCCTGGGGTCTCGAGAGACGTTTTCCCGTTTCCCGGGAGTCATATAATTTTTTTCCCCAGCAGTGGGAAGGAATTTCTTGAATGTTTTTGAAAATATTAAAAATTTTTGGGTTTAAAAAATAACTAAATTTTTTTTTAATCGAATCTAAATTTTCAAACCCTTTTTAATTTTTTCTATTTATTATTGAAAATGAAAATTTTTTTCCGTGAAATATTTAAAAAATTTAAAAAATAATAATCTTAAGCTTTTAATTTTTTTTCCAAACTCTCTTACATTTCATCTTTTTTTAAAATTTTCCCCTTGGAATTAAAAATTTCGGGATTTAATAAAAAACATATTTTGTTTAATTAATTGTTTGTTTAAACATATTAGTTTCATTTTCAGAAAAAAACATAGTTGGCTTCCAGATTACTTATTCAAAATTTTTAAAAAATATTTCCACCAAAAGTAAGTTTTTATAAATTTGGTTTTTTTTTTAAAAAAAAAAAACAGATTTTGGAACACAATCACAAAAATTTGAATTTGAATTTTCCCCCTTTAAAAGTTTCTAAATATAAGTTAATAAAACATTAATATATATCATTATACTTGTTTGTTTTTTTTTTCAAATATTTAATACTTTGAGCCCATAAACAGAACAAAAAACTTTTTTCTAGAATAATTTGAAATTTCTAAGATAACTAAAAAACCCTTTTTTGACAAAGGGGCCACAATATCACAAAAGAAATCAAAAAATTTTTTAATAAAAATTTTTTATCTTTTTTTACATTAAAAATACTCAAGATTATAAAACCCTTTACTACTTATTGAATAAT
This sequence comes from Trichonephila inaurata madagascariensis, assembly GCA_019973955.1. NCBI lineage: Eukaryota > Metazoa > Arthropoda > Arachnida > Araneae > Nephilidae > Trichonephila > Trichonephila inaurata. The sequence goes on from BMAV01025603.1 coordinate 5,593, forward strand.
TTTTTCACATTTTGATTTGAGAGAGAGAGAGAAACACTCTTTTTTATCTACTTTATAAATTGTGTTTATTATAATTTTATTTCTGTAATGCTTTTTTGCTAACACTTTTAATTAAATAGTTTTAGGAGCAACAAAAAAAATATTCCCTTTATTTTTTTCAACATTTATTATTGTTCTGTAAAAATAAACCTTTCATTAAATGCTTTTATAAGAAATTTCTGCCATGTTCAAAAACATTCTTATTGTTCCCTTTTTTAAAGATTTTAAATATTGCTATAGATTGTGTTATAGATTTTTTGATTAACTTTTTTAGAGAAATACAGAATGCTATACAAATTTTAAAGAAATTATACGATTTTTAAGGGATTTTTTTAATTAATTATACCAGTAGCGCACAACCCGGGAAATTTTTCCCAAAGGGGGGGGGGGGGTCCAGGGTCTAAAGTCCACTTTTCCCGCATCATGCCCCCTTTTTAATTTTTTCTATTTTCGGGGAGTAAAACTAATTTTTGAATAAAAATTTGCATTAATTAGTAAAAAATTTAAACATTAAAACAAATATTTAAAAATTTTACAGACTATATACTTAGAATTATAATTTTGGAAAAAAAATCAAAGGGGTTTGGGGGGGACCCCTAGGACAACCCCCTTTGGGGCGCCACTGAATTTATACCCTAATTAATTATTAGTTTGTTTTTAAAAATTCTGTCAAATTCCCTTTTTGGGCAAAAAGATCTTAACAAGAAGGTATCGTGAAATCACTCTTAAAAAAAGCAATAAATACAAAAGAATTTGTGCTTTTCAAATTCAATCTTTCAAAAAAAAAAAAAAAAAAAAAGGGTTCCCCCTTTGCAGTCTTAGAGTATATTAGGAAAAAATTTTTGTGTTTGTTTCCAAATGTTACCTCAAAAAAAGAACAAAAATTTTGTGTGTATCTTAAGTAAACCAACATACTTTTTTTTCCCTTTTAAAACCTTTTTTACAGTTTGCCAATTTTAAAATTTAAAAATTTTTAAATTATAGATTATTTCATTTTTAGTAAACAAAAAATTTTTGTAATACGTTATGATTTACAAACAAAATCATTAAAATGAATATAACTATGTTTTTTTCAATTTTTTGCGCTATTGTTAGGGTCCTTTTTAAAAACGGTAAATAATTAATGAATGTACCAAAAAGGGTTATTTTTGTATTTTGTATTTTAAATAAAAATACTACCGTTTTTCATAAGTGACTAAAAAGGGAAATTTTTTTATACGAGAGGAAAAAAATTTTTCATTTGAATAAAATGCCCAAAAGAAAATGTTTTAAGAAGATTAGGTACATTCCAGAAAAAATACACTTAAATATGATAATCCCAAAATGTAAGGGATTTAAAAATTTAATTTTTTTTATATTTATATAAATAAAAAAAATAAATAAAAAAAATAGTTATAGCCCAAATGAAAATATTTTTTTTACTTTTTTCTTACACAAAAGATTAAAAAAACCTGGGCATTAATTCTTTAAAAAATTTAAAAGAGAATTTTGAAAAATGAAAAAAGGGTTTCCTTTTTTTTTGTTTTAAACCCTTTTTTTTGTTCCGATTTTTGTCTTGCCTTTAAAAAAAATTAGTTCTAAGTCCCAAAATTGGGTGCAAAATTTCCCCCAGTTTTCTTCGAAAAAAGGGGCTTTTTTTTTTGAGGGTCATTCTGCCCCCTTTCCTTTTTATTCGTCCCAAATCTTGATCGTGTTTTTTTTCACTTTTTTCCGATGTTTCGAAATTCTTCCCAAGCCTTTCCCCCCCTTTCCCCCTGGGACCAGCTTTGAAAACTCATGAATACTCGTTAAAAAATAATTAACTATAGACTTGGGGTGACAGAAGACTTCTGGCGCTTATGGGCCAGAACTTTCTCGAACGGAAGCAGATCCTTGCTGACTGAATGAAATTCGGTCTTTTTGGTTACAGAAATAAAGAGAACCGGATAAATAAAATCTAATATTCTTTTCACTGGACCACTTCTGAGAAAAATTCCCAAACCCGCCAAGCCTTCGGTAGCTTTTTAGTGCGACGTTTATTAAAAATCAACAGAAAGGGGTATTTTCATTTACAAGCAAATAACATTCTGAATGGATTTTACCCATCCCAAGTGTTATCTGTATTTCACTTCAAACGATCTTTTTGTCGAACCGCTTTGAATGAGAAGTTTTTCTTGTTATCTGACCATATACCACTCCTTGTTTTCTCATTATTTTGAGTTATTTTACCAGCTTTTAAACTTTTTTATAGTGGGTCCTGATGTTCAGAATTCACTCGGAAAATTTATATCGTTTGAATCCAGTGACATACTATTTTATAAACGTAAAAAGGAACTCTTAATATGATCATTAATAACCTTTTACGACTTTTTGCTTACACACGTCCAGGCCCCTGTAGCTAGGGGAGGGGGTTGTAACATTGATACTGGCCTCCTGATAAGGCAGGCTACACCCCTGATGAGAAGGAATGTTCTTCAGAATTTGAAATCCATTCTTATTTTTCTCGAACTATGTTATTCTATTGGAAAATTCAGACTTATTTTGTGATTTTTTAATAACTATTTAAAATTCAGCATATTTATTCAACTTATTATAAATTTTATTTTGAGAAATTCACAAAAAATTTTGCTTGCCCGAAAGAATTATAGGTGGCCTGCGGCCACCCCCTTGCTTCGGCCGAATGCGTGCGGTGCACACCTGCTAGGATCGGCTCTGTCCGCCTTGAATAATTTTGCGGTCCGCGAGATTCTTTACAACTTTACAATTAAATGACTTTTCCTATGCTGCCTTTTAACTCTTTGTTCATTTTACGAATTAGAAACTAATTTAATCAAACATTAAAAATTAATCAGGTGTAATTGATGTTGTAGATTTTCGTGCGATAAGTTTGAGCACGGTTTATGTTTGATAAATTCATATTTAGAAAGAAAAAAAAAGAGATTCACAGTAACAGAGAGAAGAAGTGTGATAAAATAATTACAGTTATATATGAATTTTATTTTTACAAAAAAAAAAACCCACTTTTTAAACAAAAAGTATTGTACAAAATATTCAGTTTTTAAAAAGTAAAAAAATTTGTGTTTAATAGTAATATTAAAACAAAATGGAATATTCGTCAAATTAGATTAAATTGCGAACAAGTCTTGACCAAACATAACAAAAATTTTTTTTTTACTTAACAGGAACTATTTTTTTTTATAATTACGTATTCTTTTTAATATAAATATAGATACTATATATATTCAGATTCAATTTGATATAAGTATTAATTCATTCCTTTTATATTAGGCTGGGGAAAAAGAAATCCATTATTTTTTCAGTAGATGGCTGTAGTGTCGATATCTCATGAAGTATCGATTAAACAATTTCAAATTTATGCTCGTTGTCAAGATGACATTTCACACTAAAAATATTATTTTGCTTTATTTTTTTGTTTGGTCCATTCAGTTGTGAGTTACAGGGTGTTAAAATTGGAAGTCAACAAAGAGAAAATTCGGTTCTTTTTACGGTTTTTCTTTGATAAAGGCGAAAATGCAAGCCAGGTGGCTGAAATTGCTCATGGTGTTTATGGTGCCGATACTGTAATAGCTAATTACGTTCAATTTTGGTTTCGTTGATTCCGTTCAGGTATTTTTGATGTTAAAGATGCACCTCGCACAGGCAGGCCAGTCGTCGAAAATGTTGATAAAATCACAGAAACAATCGAAGTTGACCGGCCTGTTAGTAGTCGTAGCATCGCGCAGGAGTTAAAGATCGACCGTAAAACAGTTTTAAGCCATTTGCATAAAATTGGATTCAAAAAGAAACTCCATGTTTGGGTGCCACACCAATTAACACCAAAAAACATGATGGATCGAATTTCCATCTGCGAAGCCTTGGCTAAACGGAATGAAATTGACCCATTTCTTAAACGGATGGTGACTGGGGATGGGAAATGGGTCACATACTACTATATTGTGCAAAAACGATCGTGGTCAAAGTACGGTGAAGCAGCTCAAATGGTGGCCAAACCAGGACTAATGGCCAGGAAGGTTCTACTGCGTATTTGGTGGGACTGGAAAGGAATCATTTATTAGAAGTTGCTTCCGTATGACCAAACACTAAATTCAGATCTCTGCTGTCAACAACTGGACCGTTTGAAGCTAGAGATTTACCAGAAATGGCCAGAATTGTTCAACAGAAGAGGTGTTGTGTTCCATCAGGACAACGCCAGGCCACACACTTCTGTAGTGACTCGCCAGAACCTCTGGGAGCTTGGTTGGGAAGTTTTAATGTATCCACCATATAGTCCGGACCTGGCACCAAGCGATTATCACCTTTTTCTCGCATTGCAAAACTTCCTGAGTGATAAGAAATTGGGATCAAGAGAAGATTGTGAAAATCGATATTACTAGATGTTTTCGCCAATAAGCGTCAAGACTTCTATGAGAGAAGCATTATGAAGCTACCTTTAAAATGGCAACAAATTGTACAGCAAAACGGTGCATATTTGACCCAAATTGGACAATCGGAAGTATGTTAAATAAAGTCTTGATTTTCATGCAAAAATAATGGATTGCTTTTTCCCCAACCTAATATAAAAAGCTCCTAAATATTATTAATAAAAAAAATATGTACTTAGTAAAACGTGTATTATTATTTTTTTATTTATAATTATTATTTTTTTTTTACATTTAAAGTACTAGAAATAAATTAAACAAATTTCAAATACTTACAAAAAATATCTGTTTATTTCTTATTTGCTTGAAATTGTTGGCACAAATAAAATGACACATAAAGAGAATATAAAATATGACGTTTAGAAAATCCTTTTGATAAGTTTCTAATAATCCGATTAAATGGAAGAACTATTCAACCAGATATACACTCTATAAAACAAAACAAAATAAAGAAAGAAAGAAAGAAAAAAAGACGCACCAAGAAGTTGCCCGATTTTAATGAAATTTCGTATGCGAAGACATTTGTACCGAACATGCAAATAATTAAAATTTAGTGTCCAACGAATGAATAGTGGGAACTACAGTGCATCGGAACTGCGCACTCAGCAGGTGTCTATAAGAAGCGATTCTCAATCTGATGGTCAAAATTTCTGTTGCATTGAGATTTAGGACACCTTTGAACAATTGAAAAAATGCCTCGCCGCAGGATTCGAGCTCATTACGAGCAACTGTCAGAGTTTGAAAGAGGTCGTATCATTGGACTGAAAGAGGGAGGTTGGGCAAATTGGAGAATCGCTCGTCATATAGGTCGAAGCCATGCGGCTATTAGAAGATGCTGGCAAGAATGGGTGGACAGGGGCAGATTTCAGTGTCATGATGGTAGCGGTCGACCTAGAGCCACAGCAGATTGGCAGGACAGATTGATTGTCAGATCAGCTGTCACAGCACTTGATTCATCGTTATCAATCGTCAAACGTACGACCCGCACACGAGTGTCCACCATGAACATTCACAGACGGCTGATAGAGCGAAATTTACGCTCGTACCGACCGCTACTCCACCTACCATTCACGCCTGCATACTGTTGAGCTAGATTGTAGTGGTGTTTGAATCGATCAGGTTGGAATCATGCTGACTGGGGAAGTATAGTGTTTATCGACGAATCCCGCTTTCATCTGTGTCTTGACGATCATCGAAGACGTGTCTGGAGACGACCAGGGCAGCGTGCCGATCCTACTTTTACTATTGCACGCCACAACAATGAGCAAGGCCGGCTGCAGCCCAGGGCCCCCGGTTTCTAGGGGGCCCCATTCTCCGTTGAAGATAACAAACAGAAAATGGTGTAGTAAAATAATAAATTTCAAAATAGTAATAAAATAATAAACCCCAGTAAAAGAATAAAAATCAAAAATAAACTACCAGAAATACCATATCAAATTTATTTTCATTTTCGAGAGCAAGATAACAAACCAATTTTTACCAAAGACCAATTTACTCTTTTGTTCGTCCACCCAACCACCGAATACGCGGGAATTAATAATTAATAGACAGAGGCTCTATCGTAGAGAGGCGCCGACGAGCATCAATCATTAATACAAATGTAGTGGCACTATTTCTGTAGCCATTTATTTTTGTGCAATAATAATTCTAATTTACAATAATATACTGATTTGGTGCTGTGTCTTGTGCATACTACCTGCAATTAAAACATACTTAAGTACCTGTTTATTCGTTTCAAGTAAAAAGTAAGTGCCGATACACATTTCTAAATTATTTAAGTAGGAAAATATTGAACCAAAGTGTTTAGGTATTTTCTGTATTTTCAATTTTTCAAAGATTGAAAACATCAGAATTTCCCATAAATATGTATGTTGTCTTAAAATTTGTGTTAAGTAACTCAATTACTTCTATAGGATATAAAAAAATAACAATCAGTTTATGTGGATTATGGAGATTCACCGCGAATATTATGGATAAAAGTAAAGTGGTCTTGATTTTCGTAATAAGTCGGTTTTTTTAAGTATAGGTAGCAACAGCAAATAATGGATGACAACGGAAAAACAATATTTATGTAAAGTGGGGAAAATAATTCTAAAGTTTATTTTTATAAAATCCCCTTTAAACTGATGGGTTAATAAATAATAATAATCAGCGTTTTAGGTTTTAGCGAGTATAGACAAGTATTTTTTATTTTTTAAAATTAACTATTAATTTTTTCAATTATATCAGAAATATACTATATTGTTTTGTAAAAATTTGTTAGAATATTTTTAGTTTATTAAGCACATTGGTTGTGTTATAGTAATTGTATGACCTAAACTTTTAAAATGATTTTCAGGAAAATCAAGTACTTAATTAACAATATAAATATGTCTGGCAGAAAATATAAAAGTGTAGCGGAAAAACGAAAGCTATTGTTAAATCGACAAAAAAAAAAAAAAATTAAAACTAAAAATTCTTACTAAGATCAGGAATAATAACTTGACAGCTCATTATTTAAATTTAAGCAATCAAAATGTACTAATAATAGTCATAGGAATTGTGATAGCTATTTACAAATACTGGTTGAACACAGGCAATTTCTATATTGTTGACAAATTACAACACAAAAATATACATTATATCGACAAATATTTTAAACAAATTGAAAATAACCGAATTTCAAAGAATTAACTTCTGCACACTTACGAACAAGGCATAAAATTGTTACTAAATAAGATTATAGTATCAGAGTCAAATAAAGGAAATTAAAAAGTAAAATTTTTTGACATACATACATGTAAACTAGTTTAGAATATAAAATTTTTTTTAAAACCCACAATAAAAAAAAAATCTAAGATATACAATGTTGTTTTTTTTTTTAAACACAAGATTTGATGCATAATGTATTTTTTTTTAAATTTTGGGATAAAAAAAATTAATTGGAAAATATTATTGATATATCATTTATCAAAAAAATTTGTAACATTAAATCATGTGCACAATTGTAGTAATCGAGATGACATATTTAGTTTTGACTTTGTAAACAAAGAAATAAAAATTAAAAAAAAATTAAAAAATGGTTAAAAAATACATAATTCACCATTTAAATTAAAAAAATTTGAAATATATAAATATCTCTAAGTGTTTGAAATTTATGCTAAAGACAATTTAACTGTAAAGAAAAATAAAAATACATAACATTTTTTTTATGTAATATATTGTTCGATTTTGGGGAAATCTAACATGTCTTCCATTCTAGTTTTTTGAAAGTTTTTTTTTGATTGAGATTCAGTTTATTTACTGGGACATAATTTTGCCTTTGAATGTGGATCGTTTATTAGTTGTTGTTTTGATATTCCAGTAAGAAATATCACGTGCACCCCAAATGGGGTTTACAGATCAATTGAAATGCTTTTCTTCCAATGAGGATGGGAACAATTGTCAAGGATTACTTCAGAGGTCCGTAAAATTTTGGAGGGGGTGGCGGGACACATAAACTCTCAAAAAAAACTTTGGGAACACTTTTTAAATTAGTTGGCACAAACATAGAGCTATTTGAAGAGGATGTAAGTATTGGTTGTAGTGCTCCAAAAGAAAAAGGGAGACATGGTTTTTGCAGGTAGTGGTAATCTTTTTGGGGGGAAAAAAGATCAGATGGAATTTGAAGTAGTTCCATAGACAAATTCTGCAAAGTGGATTGATATTTTTTTAAAAAGCAGAACGCATGCCGAGAAGTACAAAATGTTTTACCCACTTCAACCCCCTTTTTGATGGCACCTTGAGATGGGATACAGTTTTTCAACAAGCCCGTTGGCTTTTGGATGATGGCACAGCATCATATTCTTTTTGGCCGGAAGATTATAGCCTTGAAAAGGCTTGATTCGAAGTTTGTACCTTGGTCTGTTGTTATAATAGCAGGACGACCAAAACGTGATACCCAAACGATAGAAAAGCTCACATACAGTTTCTGCAGCTTATCAGCAGTTGGGATCACTTCCATCTATTCGAAAGGGTCAACTACGTCAGGCAGAAACTTTGACCATTAGAAGGGGGAAAAGGGGGCCAATGAAATAAAGTAAATTTTGGGGAAAACGGCATCCGGTAAAATAAAGGTCCCGATCGGGCTTTGTATGCCTATAGATTTTGGGATCTTAGGCAAGGATGAAAAGGTTTAAAATGCTTAAATCACGCCTAATATTTGGCCAACAAAACGTTGAGTTACAAATTTTGGGAGAGGTAGCAATTCCAGGATGTGAAAGACCATGCAGATTTTGGGAAAAACAATTTTGCAGTAATCCTTGGGAATGAAAGGCGAGAAAAATTGGTGGAAACATACACAAACAAAGAGAGAAAGGTAAAATCTTCCAGAGGAGAAAATATTGTTGCTTAAGTGTTAAGGATGTTGAGTTGATTCCCGGAGTTGTTTTAAATTCCTCATCTACCATTTGGGCTGCGGCAATGTCCTTGTAATCGAGACAACTTGCTTTGGAAATGGAATCGATTTCGATCCGAGATAATGCATCTGCTACCAAATTCTGAGTTCCAGGAACATGCTGTATGTTTGTAGAGAATTAAATAAAAAACCCGGTGTCTAAGTTGAAGTGGGCTACATTTGCAGCTTTCTGTTAAAGCATAAAAAAGGAGGTTTCTGATCGTGAAATCAAAACTCTTCCTTCCCAAAATGTACCGAAACCTTTTGACCATTGTGTATATGGCCAGGAGTTTTTGGTCAATTAGACCAGTTCTTTGGGATGGGGCAATTTTTATGGGTAAGAAAGCAATGGTTAAAATTTGATGATATTGCCAAAGCCCACCGAAGCAAAATTGACATCAACCCAAATGCTAAGAGGGGCATTTGGCATGGGGTGATGAGCAAAGTAGCATTTCTAGGGGGTTTTTCACCAGTTCAAAATGTATTGTCCGTCCATTTTGTAGGACTTTTTCAGGCTTGATTTTGACATTTCGTTTTGGGCGTTTTTTATTCCATGCCTTTAAAAAAAATTTACAAAGGGCAAGTATAAAGGGGAGCCTGTTAATAAAATGCCTGTGTAGTTCAGATTCCAAAAAAAAAGATGCAATTGAGGGGTGGTGGTTGGGTTTAGGAAATTTTTAAGATTTTCCACTCTATCCTCTAAAAGTTTAATTCCCGAACACAAACTTGAAAACCAAGGAAATTTAAGGTGGGGCACCAAAAGTACATTTTTGGGCTTTATAGACAGTCCATATTGGTCCAACCGTTAAAAACCCCGAAGATGTTGGGTATGCTCTCTTCAGATGACGATGCTACTGAAATGTCATCAATAAAAGCATAAACAAAAAATTTTAAACCTCTTAAAACCCCATAACAAAACGTTTGGAGAGGCGCATTAAAAGCCGAATTGCATTCGAGTACTCTCAAAAATCCGAATGGGGGGATTTCAGTTTTATGTATATCCTCCTGATTTATAGGAATTTGGTGATAGGTTTTTAACTAAATCTTTTTGTGAAAAATATTTTTGTGTAGCTCTAAATTAAATCTAAAATGTTTGGAATAGAATACTTAACTCTTTTTATTTGGGGGTTTAATGCATAAAGTCACCCACTGGTTCCCAACTTTGAATCTTTTTTGGTACATGTAAAAAGGTGATGGGAATTTCTTTTTTGATGGTCAATATAGCCCAAATTTAAATGTGTTGGGAAATTTAGATATTTTTCAATTTTAAGCGACCCGGGGCTAAACGTCTTGCCTTGCGAAAAAAAGGGGGACCAGATGTCTCAATAAAATGCTTAACATTATGCTTAACCTTTGTGAGAATAAAAGGGTTTGACGATTGGAATTCCCCAAAACATCATGAAAAATGCTCTGACCAGAAACGAGTTTAATGAATGAACTTGAAGAAAACAAGTTGCCAATTTGTACTAAGTTTACAGCATTATCGATTAATTTTCTATTTCTGAAGCATCAGTGAAATATTAAAATTGTATAAAAAATCGGCTCCAATGATTGGCACAGAAACAGATGCTATTAAGAAAGACCATCTAAATACCCTACTCAGATTTAAATCGAGAGTTAAAAGTCTCTTACCATAAACGTTGATAGGAGATGTATTAGCGGCTGATAGTTTGTGATATGGTCGATCTTTGTCGACCATATCTTGGTGGGTCTTCAACGTGAATTAGAGGTGTGGGGTTCTCGAAATGAATATAGACATTTTAGAATTCTTAATATGACTTTATTAAGAATTTAACTTAAATTTCTAATATATTGAACAAACTTATATTAAGTGAGAATAAACCAAAACACGTAGCCGTAGCTAAAACAGATCGCGCAATTGGATCACTTATCTAAATAATTATATTATCCACCTACTCGCTAATCCTAATAATATTACGAATACCTCGATTTCAAATAATCTGTCCTACCTTGAATTCCACGCAACGGTTCAATCACCTTCAGATAGGTTGTTGGGCTCGCGTGCAATAGTATGCACCTTGTAGTAATTTTACGATATCCGTGAATCTTGCAGGCCGTCAAATTACACTTATCTTTTTTCTCCCAGACAGAACCTTTCTCTAAATTGCCATCCCGCTTACTAAAAACTTCTGTTCTTTAAAGACTATCTTATTTGCATCTACACTGCATTTCAATTTCTTGGATTTGGGTTGGAAAAGATTTGCCATTAATCTTGGCCGTCGTGCCAGAACCCAGAGGTTATGTTACAGAAAAAGAGACGCGTGAGCCCGTCACAACCCCTCCAAGAAGCAAAACGTGATTTTATTCCTCGAAGGTCTACATGTATTCTTAAAAATTACGTGCCTAAATTCTTCTTTATTTCTGAATCTCCTCACTTTCTAAGTTTTATTTAAATTTTAACCTTGAATCCTCATTTTAACTCTAATTTCAATATTTAACTTAAACTTTTAATTTTCATTATTCATCTTAAAATTTAAATTTAATATTCTCCCACTTAAACCTTGACAGCCACAATAAATTTTACTCAATTAATCAGGACCAACATTAACAGTTTTGCATTTTAATCATGGCAGATTCTCACTTTTACATGTTGGTATGCCTCATCTGAGCGGAGGGACCGGGGAAAACCATCCTTGATTTGATGGGGGAAAAAAACGAGGTCCGCATACCCTTAACTAACTTAACCTACTTAATTACTACTTAATATTACTTAAACTACTATATAATCTTTGTCTTCCATTGCTTCTTCCATCCACATTTGAGATTACAAAGAGACTTGAGACTTGGTTTTCAATTGGAATTCAGGGTCTGTCACCCTGAAATAAAATCTTTAAGTTACTTGGAAAAATTTATATTCACATAATACCAGTATATTTCACAATTTTTATGCATTATATATCACTTTTAAATTACAACAAACTTTTATGTATACCTTGCACTCGGTTCCGCCAAACTCTCCATGAGTCGCGCAGCGCCGTTAATGTTATTGTTAGTAACCTATCTACGCCACGTTTCCCTGAACCAGATGTACATTAATATGAAACAATACAACAATATATATATAGATACACACTATACAATTACAAACATTTTCAATAAATCATTAAAACAAATAACCAAAGGAATTGTCGCATCTCAACGAAGTCATACATCGAAGTAAACAAATGCATGATTACAATTGTAAATTTCCATCAATTGAGAAAAATTTTACAAGTCAAAGTTCAAAAATATATATATATATACACCTCATTGTAATGTCAACTTTTGCTTGGATTATTATAATTTTTAAACACCACCTGAGACTTCCTCCCTTCTTGTAATAATTCTTCCGACCACTTGTTGGAAAGTTAGTATAAAAATGAAACAATACAACCTGATTTTTTATGGCTTGCCCTCTACTAGGACTTCATGGACAAAGTGTTGTTACTTTTCGCTCCCTCTTCTCTATTCCGGTGCTCTTTTGATCCCGTATGTTGCCTGGATGTGGTCTGTAGTTTTCTTCGGCTTTTCCTAGCTTGACTTGATTACCCATTGGCCGGTCGGGACCTCTGGTCCTGTTTTTGGTGTGGTATTAGGTTATAGCAGTTCATCTTGAACCACTTCCTTTCGGTTCTTCTTCCTACTTATATAAATATTATCTGATGACAATGGTCTTTTATTTATTTTATTGGGTACACTTTTCTGCCACTTTCTTTGTGGTCCACTTGACCAAGATCCATGCGATCGTTTATATCCTATCTTGGCGCTTTAATTTTTGTTCAATTACTGGAAAAGAGCAGGGTAGTGATCTGATAAGTGATCCGCGCTTATCGGCCCCTCTCTGTGTGTGTATCTGCCATTGATTGACTTTAAGATTTATCCTCCTTTTTCCTCTAACTCACGCTTTACCTCAGACTCTTTTTCTACCATATATTGTACTCATTTGATCTTTCGTTGTACGTTTTCCAAACTACTCGTTTCCTGACGTAAACTAATGCTATCCAAGCGACCTGTTCCTAACTCAATCTCGTCACATTTCCTATTACGATATATTTCCCATTTCTGATCAACATTGACGGTTAACCTTTTTCCTGAACTCCATATTATAATATTATTATTATTTCTTACTTCTAATACTCTATAGGGACCTTCAAATTTTTGTTTAAATTTGAACAGATTTTATTAGCTGCCGAATCTAAAAGGGTGTGTCTCTAATAAGACCCAGTCATCTACCTTTAATTTGTACATCCCGCCGCGTATTATAATATTTTCCCCATCTTCATGTTCAGTTTGTTTTTCGTCTAACTTCATCAAACACTTCTTCAATATTTACTGCAAATTCAAATTCCGTCCGAAACCATGACTAATTTTTGAAATGGGGTAATCAACTTTCGACCCAAAAATAATCTGCAGGTTTTTCCGTCGTTTCATTCACTGCTGTACACGAATAGCAAGCAAAACCTCACGTAAGAATTGGTCCCAAGTATCGTGTTGATCATTTTAAGCATAATTTGGTAATCATTTCACCAGATCGCGATTTACGCGTTCGGTTCTATTTGCCTGAGGTTCATATGCAACAGTCTTCCCACAAGTCTTATGCCTAATCTTTACTTAAATGCTCTCAAAAATTTCTGGATATAAATTGGGACCGTTATCACTTATTTATTTTATTGAGCTCCAAACATGATATAAAATTATCAAAAAAAAGTATCCATATTATACGACCTGAGGCCTTTTATGAGGTATAATTTCAGCCCATTTGCTGAAAATGATCGGTAATTACTAAAACATATCGATTACGTCTCACTCTCGATGTAGATACGGACCTAACAAATCTAACGTAACTGTCTCCATTTGGATAATTTGATACAATCGGATTTAATCGACCAGCTGGTAAAAGGCTTTATAATTAACTTGGCATATATGGCATGTAGAGACATATTGATCAATAAAGTTTTCTCATATACGGAAATAACAAACGTCCTGAATTTTATGATAAGTTTTAAATTACCCAGATGTCCCGCGATTGGTTTTGTCGTGAAATTCCGCGTAGGGATGCTGTTTCTAAAGACTTTGGAATGTATACACGCATTTTACCTAACGACGTTGCGTGTTTCGCATAAAACAACAAGCCTTCAATTAGACGGAAGTCGTGGGACCAATCCTCACATATCATCGCATTAACAATGTTATCTTCCGGGCTTTCTAAATATCTATAGATATGACCTACCTCTGGTCAATATTCTTTTGCTCTGTTATTAATCAATTTCAAGCAAGGGACGTAAGTACTAGATCTCTGATTATTGCACAATTAACTTTTTCTCCCATTATACTTTCAACCGGGTTTCTAGATAAAACATTAGCCACAATATTTAACTTCGTTTCTGACACAACAACGTTCAAATTCCCTTCATCTGCCTTATTATCTTCAACCTGCGAATCTTGAATCGCCAACGCTTTCCGATCAAAATCTAAAACAATCTTTGATCCACTTATGAAATCAACTCCAAGAATACATGGATATTCCAAATCCGTCAACACACGAAACAACCAAGGTTTTTCAAACTCCCTAATTTGAATATTCAATTCTACAATTCCTATATTTTGACTCTTCGCTCCTAGTGCTGTGATCATCTGAGCTCGCGATTTTTTTACTTGTTTATAAAAAAATATTTTTTATATATTTCTTCCGATATAAAAGATTTCTCCGCTCCGGTGTCCCATAGCGCTTTCACAAATGTGTTATTTAATAAAATAGGAACATAGGGAAATTCCACGGGTGATATAAATATCGGAGAAAGTTTAATTGGTATATCCACTGCCGATTTCTTTTGATTATTTTGGACTTCATTAACTTTCAAAACATTCAATCGTCCCCTTGCATCCCGTCGCCTCGACTGAAATTCTCTCACCGAACCCTCTATTTCTGCGGTCCCTTCTATTAAAATTATCATTTCGATCTTCTTCGAAATTGGTATCCCCTTCATTGAATCTCCGATCATTGTTCTGAAATCTATTCCTACTCGAACCACTTATTACTTTGACGGCCATTCTCATAATTACCCAGAATAATTTCTGCCATTATTTGGTCTACGCCCAACTTCAGAATTTCTCCAGTTTCTGGCGGATTATCATCAAAATTAGACATCCTATGCGCGTTTTTGACTCCGTCTTTCCACATTATCACTATTCTGCGAACTTCCGCTTTAATTTTGTAAGAATACCTCTTCAAATTTAGCTAAGATTTCTAAAAGTTGTACCGTGTTCTGTGGATTTCGGACCTCCACATAGTCCTGGACTTGTGGTTCGAGTCTGACAAAAATGTGATCCACCAAGTCCGCCTGCGACATCCTTAGTTCTAAACCCTTGTGGATTTTTAACAAATCGTAAACAAAATCCGTTGGTTCCTGATTTCTTCCCCTGCCGTGATGCAAAAACCCCAGCTTCTAAATCTTTTATTTTTATTGCGGGAAAGTTTCGCTACTCCTGCTTTAGCTGCGCGAAATCCGTGGCGGTATCCTGCACTAACATTGATCCGAATATCTGATACCAAACTTGGGCCCTTCCCCGGAGATGACCTTTCAAATAAGCACATGTTAAATCACTAGGTATTTCTAGTAATTTTATTTGATTGTCTATGGATTCAAGAAATTCAGTCACGTTCTCGGACCTGGAAAAGCACATTTCTGGTAAAATACCAAACCCGCTTGAATTTCCTAACCCAGAGTCATATAAATTAAAGCGGTTCGGGCGCCATTGTGATATGGTCGATCTTTGTCGACCATATTTTGGTGGGTCTTCAGCGTGAATTAGAGGTGTGGGGTTCTCGAAATGAATAGACATTTTAGAATTCTTAATATGACTTTGTTAAGAGTTTAACTTAAATTTCTAATATATTGAACAAACTTATATTAAGTGAGAATAAACCAAAACACGTAGCCGTAGCTAAAACAGATCGCGCAATTGGATCACTTATCTAAATAAATATATTATTCAATCACCATCAGATAGGCTGTTGTGCTCGCGTGCAATAGTATGCACCTTGTAGTAATGGCTAGATATCCGTGAATCTTGGGTAGGCCGTCAAATTAAACTTCTATCTTTTCCCAAACAGAACTTTCTCTAAATTGCCATCCCGCTTACTAAAACTTCTGTTCTTTTAAAGACTATCTTATTTGCATCTACACTGCATTTCACTTCTTGGATTATGGTTGGAAAAGATTTGCCATTAATCTTGGCCGTCAAAGAACCCAGAGGTTATGTTACAGAAAAGACGCGTGAGCCTGTCACAAGTTGTTGAATACTGTTGCCTTTCCTTTTCTCAGAAATTGAAGCTGGGAGAACACTGACGTCAGAT
Organism: Trichonephila inaurata madagascariensis; assembly: GCA_019973955.1. Lineage (NCBI taxonomy): Eukaryota > Metazoa > Arthropoda > Arachnida > Araneae > Nephilidae > Trichonephila > Trichonephila inaurata. The sequence goes on from BMAV01025603.1 coordinate 21,821, forward strand.
CCGGTATCAATGAGGAAAGCGATGTTGGATGATTTGTCTTTAATTAAAAGGCGACGTGAAATATGAGGCTGCGAGAAGGTAGTCGCAATTACTCCTCGCTGGATTCGTTTTTTTATAAACTGCAGGTGAAATACATTTCTTGGCCCTTTCTTGAAACTTCTCTTGTGATACCAACAAAACCAGAGTCCCCTGGAATGTGAAAATGACGATTTCGAAATGATTTCGTGGGCGAAAATTATTTCGTCCTGGAGTCCTTGACGCATTGTAAGATCATCGGATCCTTTGTTCAATCTCTCAATCTCTTGAGGATACGGTTTTCGCTGATGAAGCGATGGCGTTTTGTCGAAAGTGAAACGTTTTTGTGGGCTCATTTCGAGGATTCTGTCGACGACTTCGCGGCTTTTCGACGGTTATTGGGGATGGATGCCAAGATAGTTTGCCCCGAAGTCGGAGCGCTGAAGAAAAAATTCCAACATAAGTTTTTTGAAACGTTGTGCGAATGCTCGCCCCTTTTTATTGTCCCGGGAGTTCTGATGGCCGTTCCTAGCCCTTCGCCGGTTAATAGCTTCCGAATTTTTGTTGCGATGACCGCCGGTTGCTGGATCAGTTGAGTTTTAAAGTCCCAAAGAACGTTTTTTCAGGGTGATAATTGTCTCTTCAATTGCGCGGCTTGGTGGCAAGCTTTACAATATAATTGAACTTTGTTCACGTGCTGTAATTGCTTTGGACCCCCGGGAAAAGTTCGTTACGTGAAGAACCAGGGGGAAAAGACGCGGTTATGGAGGAAAAATGCAGGACTTCAGCCACTTTTTAGTAAAAAAATTTTGCAAGTTAAATGAAGGTAGTTATTTGTGAATTGTTCGGGGCATCAATGTGGGGGGACAGGGTGTTAATGAACGACGCGATGTTTTCAGATTTAGATGACTTGTTTAATTTCTGTTCGGTAACGTTCGGGGGGGGACGCGGGGCGCCAGGGGGTGAAGTCGGGATGGAATGGATGCACGGGGGCGTAGTTGAAAAGCACGCGCGCGATTGCATCTTAGGTGCCTGCGCGGTAAGCACCATTCGCAATTGTGGGGTCTCGGCCGAATCCTGCAAAGCATCAGAGAGGAGTTGAGAAACTCTACGTCGTGACGTGGGCCCATACCGAGCTGGCACCCCCCCCAATCCACACCCCATCAACGGGGGGGACGTTTGAGACATCGCGCCCATAACGGTAGGTTTTATGGTACTGAGCGAACTCGCACAAGGCCAGCCCGATCCGAACATTGACCTTCGGCTCCGGGCCCCCCCCTTTTGGACTCCCCTGTTCTGAACGGCAACTGAAAGCCAAGGGGAAAAGGGGAGTG
>BMAV01025604.1:28003-45870 GCA_019973955.1 Trichonephila inaurata madagascariensis
TTGCAATAAATTAGATTTTACTGAAATTATCATTTATAATTTTTTTTATTTAAACTTCAAACGGAAGGATAATTGTAATTTATTCTTAGATTTTTTTACAGAATGTTAAAATATGTTTTCCTTACCTCAAGATATAAGTAAACGGGAAAATTCTCAAATACCAGAAATAAATAATTTAAGCAATTTTTTTCGTGAATTTTTAATTTATATTTAAACTTAGCCTTGAATTATGTTTTTTATCACCAATGGCATATGTGAATTATGAAGATAATTTTGAATGAAAATATACCGCGATGTGTGGATCGTTTAGTAAATTATTGTTACTTAGTTTTTTTTTCTCTTTTTTTGTCATTCGAAAAAAGTAATTTCTTATATATATATATACATATATATTAGGTTTAGAATATATATTTTAAACTAATTTTGAATGCAACTCTCCACAACGAAAAACATCATACGGCACTCAGGGTTATTGTATTCTGAATGAATCACAAGGAGGAATTTAAAACTAATTCATTTGAAAAGAAACGAAAGCTGAATTAGTCACAAAACTAGTATATTAACACATGTTTAACATATTTTTAAAAAAAACTTAAACTGCAGTTTAAAGAAGATACGTAATTGTGACAATGTAGCTTAATCTGATACATTGAGGTTTCGTAAAACCTTTACAAAAATATGAAAATTTAACTATTTTATGTGTTTCAAAGCCCTTAAAAAGATCCTTTTGAAAAAAAGAATATCTTAGAAATGTATTTAAATGCTGTTATATTAAAATTTCTACAATGTTAATACACAATCAGATATATGTGCACCTTTTCTATAATTTTCCACTTGCCTTTTACCCATTCAAGCAATGCGCCAGATTTTACAAGACAAACAAACTACTTAATTATGTTTACTCAGGATCATATATTGTCCTCAAAAAAGTATTGAGATACACTACCAGTCCATAGATTTTTATCGTAATATTTTACTTAAACATACAAATCAAACAAAAAAGAAGTAAATGAAACGTGCTCAATAAATTACTGAAACTCTTTCCAATAGTTTAAAAAAAACAATTAAAACTTAGAAATTAATATCTTTTTAGGACGCTCTTGCTTTCTATGACCTCTCAAAGTCTATTTGGCATGGATAGGATCAATTTTTTGTAAAACGATCTATCGATTTTGCTCCACTCTTCGACTAAATAATTTCTTAAATTCTGCTTGTTAGAAATTTGGTACTCATATAGTTTTGGCTGCAAATAATCCCACACATGTTCAATGCGATTAAGGTCTGGACTTTGTACAGGGGTATTAATAACACTAGGGCAGTGGTAGAGGACCATAACTTGAAAATATCTGCAGTATATTTCGGTTCAATACCTTGGTACAATTTAAAGTATCCTGAGATTCCCAGCTTGCTCGCACTTTACTTTAAATTTCGCTTAAGAATGTCAAGATAGACATATTCATTCATTATACCATTAATAAAAATAAGTTCCCCCAACTCCACGTGCAGTTTCACACAATTTGGTTACCCCCTCCATATTTGACAGTAGGCCGTAAATTTTTGACATTCATTGCTGTATTTGATTTTCGCCAAACGTTTTGCTTGCCATCCGATCCGAAAATGTTATATTTGCTTTCATCAACAAAAATTACATTTTCCCAATATTCTGTTGGCTGCATTTCATACATTTTAGCAAATGCCAATCTAGCTTCTCTATTTGCTTTGCTAATGAAGGGCTTTCTTTGATGTACTCAGCAATGATACTTATGTTTTCTTAAAACATTTCTGACAGTTTCAGGACTTTCCCGAAACTACTTCTACATTACAAAGTCATTTTTACTGCTCTAGTTCTTGGATTAATGCGTATTTGTCTCACAATCCACCTCTTTTCACGTTCATTAAATATCCTTGGTTGCCCTAATCATTGTTAGTTTTCTTGAACCTGTCAATGACGTTAAAAACAGTAGACTTCAACAACAGACTCAATTTCAAGATTTTTCCAATGACTTTTTACGAGATTTCGCACACCAACCAATATATCTTTATTGCTGGCCATTTTTTCTATGAATAATGTTATCATTGAAACATTTATGTTTAAAGTTCTAGCCTAAAACAGTGGTGTGAAATTAAATTTTATTATATGTAATATTTTCTATATTTGTTAAATTTCTCACTTCAAAAGTGTCCCAATACTTTTTTGACTCTAGTGTTCCTTTGAATTATATTTGAAAAGCTAGATCAAATTATAATTCTATAATACTAATAAAATTTTCCTTACATATACTGTACACCAAATGTTAAAATATTTCTTAATGCATTTTGTTTTAATGTGATAAATATTTTTACAAATGGCTTTACAGTTATGCATGCCAAGTGTCCCAATGCTTTCTTGAGTGACTGTAGTAAGATTCATTTTAAAAAATTGATGTTCACAAAACCTCCGTATTTCCAAGTTCTTTGAAATTTGTACCCTGGGGCACGTATTTTAATTATAGCAATTTCATAGCACCCTGAGCTCCCAATACTATTAAGATTTTGCGATCATAAAAACATTCTTTTTGTATGGGTTCTCGAAGACAATTATTTAAACTTCCTTTGGCGTTTTGAGTTACTTTGTGTGTAATATTTGTGTTTGACTTATCATTTTTGAGTTTTCGTTAGTATTTTGAGTTAAGTCGTGAAGAAATCGTTTTACGTGTCCTTTATCAACTAAACGCTTTAATATTTCTTAGATAGAAATGAGGACAAATTCAAGAAGCGAATATTTATGTTTGTAAATATCACCACTTCTTCTAACTGTACCCAATCCATGCCCAACATCTCTGGAACTGTTATACAAATGTCATGCTGTGAATTATTATCTCGAGGATATAATACAACAACTCTTAAGAGTATTGTCCGTGAAAAAGCGCATTAAAGCAAATTAGATATAAAATAATTATTTTATAGTAAGTAGTTTACAATAAGTAGCAATCTGTGTTATTAGTTATCTTCTAACATGCATAATCTATATATATAACTAACCGTTACCCACCCGCTTCACTGGGTATTTCACGCGATGGTGTATAAATATATACTGTTTACATATATATAAGTTATTCATATCTAGCATTAAGAATTCGATTCTATTGATCTACTTCGATGTCAATTTTCTTAAAAATCATTTTGTAGGGGATCACTACGCCATGAAAGGTATCTGCGTATAAATTTCATAATTGGCGAAAATTGACATCCAAGTGGCGTTGCGGGGGCCAAAGGGGCGTTCTACATAATTATTTCAATTTTTAAATTATTAGACGTACAGTATTGAAATTTGGTAAGCGGATTCCCCTTTTCATAGAGTAGAGATACGCTACAAAATGAGTTTTGTGAAAATTTAATTCCAAGTGGCGTTGTGGAGAATTAAAGAGCGTTATAGGTAATTATCTAGTTTTTTAAACTATTAGAAGTAAAATCTTGAAATCGAGTAAGCAAATTCCATTTATTGAGTAGAGATAAGCTATAAGATGGGTTTTGTGATAATCGCTTCCTAAGTGGCGTTGCGGAGGCTTAAGGGGCATTATAGATAATTATTTCCATTTCTAAACTTTTAGACGTACAGTCTTGAAATTTGATAAGCATTTTTTTTTCATGGAGTAGAGATCCGCTACAAAATAGGTTTGGGGAAAATTGACTCCCAATGGGCCCTGAGGAGTATTAAGAGGCGTAATAGCTAAATATTTCCGTTTTCAACTATTTGACCCATCTGCTTGAAAATTAGAAGGTATGTTACTTTCACGGAATAGAGTTCCTCTAACAAAGAGTTTTGCGAAACCCGAGCCCCCCCTCCCAAAGGAGTAGGGTTCCGAGGAGTTAAGGAGAGTTATGGAAAAATTCCTGTTTTCGAATTTAACCCATTTACTTGAAATTTGTTGAGCACGTTTCTTTAGCTGAATAGAATTCCACTAAGAATAGATTTTATGGAAATCAACTCCAAAGAGAAGCAGGGGGAGTTATTGGGGCGTATTGATAGACAAAATCGGTCTGATATCGCAATTAGTTAAAAAGATACTAATTAAAAACCTTAAAACGCATAATTGTTTTACCCCTGTGTGTGGTTTATTCCGCTAATGCGCTGCAAGAAAAAAAAAGAAATAAGAGGGGAAAATTTTGTTTTACGCACGGCCAATTACATGTTACGTGTCCGAGGGTTGACAATCCATCGCATTTGTTTCTTTTTACCCCTCAAGGCTTAACCCAAAATACTGTGCATTAATTGACACTACGATAAATTTATTTATTGTGCATTAAAAAAATATACCTATTATGAAAATAGCTCGAATTTTATCTTTTTTTTTTTCATTTAATTAAAATAAGTTTAAGCTTCTATTCAGAATAGCTTCTACTATATTCAACTTAGTTCATAGTATACACGTACACGCAATCGATAGGTCGAATTGTGGTAACTGTGCATGTGATGACGTTAGGTATTGTAATATCTTTTTTTTATAAAAAAATTTCATCAAAACTGTATCAAGTATATCAATTTTTCATCAACTTATTCAAAAAAGTTTGAAATTTTTGGACGAAAGACGTGTGTATAGGACAACGTCTGTCGGGTGGCTAGGAACACATAAAACCAATGATACTGCATGATTATACATATTCTTAAATTAGCAAATGGTGTAAAAATTTTGGAATTCCTATTTCCACTATTGGATCGACTGATTGACTATTAATATCTCAAGTTGAAGTTACGCGAGGAATTTCAGCGATGAGCCTCGTAATTTTGAGCCATGGTCAAGTGACAAGGACTATACTAGAGCTGGTACCTCACTTCTTGACCTAACATAATCGGTAAGTATAGCGAAATACGTTTAACGCGAAAACGCTTAAAACGAAGTATCGGTTAACGCGAATAATACAACGGTCCAGACAAACTGTTAAGTATTTTTATGCATCATTTTTTTTCTCTTAACATGGAACGAATATTTAATAAAACGAAAAATTTTCTCTTCAGGGAATGAACAAAATACGAAAAACACCAGACACACTTAATGAAATGTGTGAGGAAGTCTCTGTGTTATTGGTATGTGTATTACTGTACCATCTTAAGAATTCGTTGCAGTAAATGATGATTGTCAGTTCACGGAATACGAAACGCCATCTGTGTAATTAAGAGAATTAAGTGTGTATTGTTGTGTCTTCAAATAAGAATATGTGAACTGTGTTTGCGCAAACCCAACTGCGCATGCCCAGTAATTCTGATGTGAATGTAAAAAGTGTGTGACGGTCTCACACGTCTTTTCTTTAATATAACCTCTGGGTTCTTTGGGGTTCAAGATTAATGGCAACTCTTTTCCAACCAAAACCCAAGTAGCGAAATGTGAAAAAGAAATGCAAATAAGATAGCTTTTAAATAACAAAAGTTTCAGTAAGTGAAAGGGCAATTTTGGGGAATGGTATGTGTGAGAGAGATAAGTGTGAATTGACAGCCAATCGTGAAGTTACCTGGAAAATAAGCCATTAGAACAAGGTGCATATCATTGCACGCGCGCCCGGACATTTCTTCATAAGATTGAATCTAAATTTGGATTAAGGTAGGATTGATTATTTGATATTAGGACTTGTAATATTATAAGAAGTGACAGTAGGCAAATTAAATAATTATAGTGGTCTAAGTTACACGATTCGGTTTAACTATTACTGTGTGTTTGTTCATTATATATTCTCGCTTAATTAATATTATCTAAATTGTTAGACATTTAAGTTCTATTCTTAATAAAGTCATATTAAGAATCAAAAATGTCTATTCCTGTTGCAAACCCTACACCTCTAGCTCACACTGACAATCAAAGATACGGTCACCAAAGGGGGGCGGTATCACAAGTGTTGTGAGTAAAAAATAAATACCAGTCCACAAGAAACTGTGTCGTAATTGTGTCATGAGAATAATTAAGGAGTAATTAAGCTATCAACTAAGAGAGAACCATAAAAATGAAAAGTGTTTGCACCATAAAATTGGTTATTGTGCTAGAAACTCTGGAGTCAACTGCTTAAGTGCTAAAGTTGACCCAACAATGATAATGTGTGTACAGCAACAATTATGACAGGCAAAGAATTTTGGAGTTTATTTAAAGCTCACAAAGCATCATACTGATACAGATTCCGACGATGAAAATGAAATGAATAATGCAGCTCCTATTCCCACGTCATCCGAAATGAGAAACGTTATGAAAAGTATGCGCAGGTATTTAGACGCTCATTCCAATGGTGAAATGAATAACAAAATGAGCGACATCGAACAATCTGATGCTAAAAAATGCAAAGAAAAATACCAGATTAATTTCCAAAAACTCAATAAATGTTTTGTTTTTCAAAAACTTGTAAATGTATTAAATTTCATTAATTTCTTGTGAATGTTTTTGTTTTATTGATTTTCATTAAATACATACATATATGCATATCTATGTAAATAAAAAAGGTCTTCAAAAAAGTACATTTAATTTTGTTCGATGTATGTTTCTTTTTCGCACTATTTTTTAACACGAAAGAATATTTCAGTCCCCTTAGTTTCGTTTTAAACGATTTTCATCGCAGCCATTATAGTAAAAGTATTCTTTCTTTATTTAATAACTTATCTTTGAATTCTGGTTTTTCAAACTGCATTCACTTTTGTTCAGTAACAACAGTGTTTTTGAAATTGTTCTTAGAAACAGGAAGAACTACTAAAACATTTTTAAATTTTAGTACTTATCGGTAATTCGATAATGTAATTTAGTCGAAAAAAAACCAATCAAAATAAGGTTTTATTTACTCCACAGAAAGTTACAATGTAAATTTTGGTTTTAAAAAGCCTTATCCCTTTCTAAAAGGGAAAGGATTTGCCGTTACCAAAAACAAACACGTAACAAAAAAAAGTGATTCAAAAAAAAAATGGTTTCTTTTTCCTTTTCTTCCTCCCAAAAATTTTTTTTTAAATGTTCTTTCAATTTTTCATAAAAAATGACTTACTGAATTATACTTAACGTGTTCATTCGTATCTGTGGATTTCGGCTCACGAGAATTCTATTATTTTCAAACATAAATCGATGCAACTTCCTTTCGATTCAAAAATGGCGATTTCATCTCCGTTTCTTCGAAACCTGAGTAAAAGAATAATTATTTTTGAGCTTTTTTGGGTTTTAACAAATTAGGGGAAATTTTTTTTAAAAATAAAAACTAATCTATTTTTTTTTTAATTAATAAAAACTTTAAAAATAGGGGTTATAAAACGGGTTGGGGGTTTTAAAATTTTATTTTTTTTTTTTTATTATCATATTAAAGCATAGTGCTTTTCTACACAAAATTAATTTTTTAAAAAAAAAAAAGGACTTTTTTAAGGGAAAAAAAGAGTTTCCTTCCTTGAAACTTTTAAGTTTACTAGGGCTTTTTTGGGGAGGACCTCATTTAAATTTGGGGCCATGGTCAAGTGGAAAAACTGAGCTGGTACTCCCTCCCCTTAAATTTTCCCACCACACCAACGGAGGGGCGTTTGAGCCCCGACAGATTTTTAAAGTGCAGCGTCCCCCTTACACGGTGGGTCAGGGGCGGCATTTAAAAAAGAAAAATCATGACGCGCCAACCACGCCCTCCTTAACTTGACCCCAAGGCTATCCGGGCCCCATGCACTTTTTTTTAAAAAGTGTTTTATAAATTTCAGAAGTAGAGTTGGGGTTTAAAGGTATGAAATATGGAATTTAAAGGGTATCCGCCCCAAAACCGGATTTAAAAAGCATAAATGGAAAACTTATTTAGTGTCCCAGATTAGAAACTAAAAATTTTTTTAAAGGGAATTAAAAAAAAAAATTTATTTAAAACATATTTTGCAAAAATAACTTAAAAACCTTTTTTTAAAAAATTTCTTTTTTAAAAATGCTTCTTTTAAATAATATTTCCCTTATATTAGAATTTTCAAAGTAACTGATTTTTAAAAATTCATTTTTTTTCAAACCAAGGGAAATAATTATCGGCGTTTTTTTTTAAAATTTTTTGTTTTTAAATATGGATAAACCACCTAAATATATATTTCAAAAATTCTAGTTAGCCTCTGTCCCGAGGTCTGATATATCGGCAAAATATATTATAAAGAAGATTTTTATAAAGGAGAATGTTTTGAAAATTGGTCATTCGTTCATTTTTTCCAAAATATTGTACTAAAAAATTTTTTTTGATTTGTTTCTTAAAACAATTTAATATACTTTTCTAATCTAAGTGACACTAAATATCATAAATATTTTCCATTTATCCGCTTTTTTCAAAAACAGGTCCCAACGTGTCGGATACTTTTCAATATTCGAAACCAAAAATATAAATTTTTCAAATCTAATCCTCAAGACGTTACTATTATGACAGACGAGGCGCCTGTTTCTTCTACGATTAGGAATGGCTAACGTATTGTTCTTCCATAAAGATAGTTTTAATGACATATTTTCGGCAAAAAAGATCTGCAACCAACGTTTTTGGTATTTATTCTATTGAGGTCATCTATCCAATAAATAGATGAATTCTTAGAGTTTCCTTGTGGTCAATGAAAAAAGAGATGTGCAAGCATTACTAAGAGAATAATCTGGGAGCATCAAAAATCTTTTCCGGAATTCCTTTATGCTCAGATTACATCAGAAGGAATAAGAGATAAAGAAAGAGGTTTCGATGAACTCTGTTAATACACGGACGGTAAATGATGTACTATATAATGATTTTATTTAAATGTCATTTCCATGCAAATGTTCTTCAAAATTTCAAATAAACTTTCCCTCCGAATTTTTTGGAATTTTAAAGGTTGCAATTGTGTTCTTTAAATGCAGAAATTTATAGAAAATGTGGTGGGGAATTTAAAATTATCTGATATACTTCATACTTATCAAAATGTATTCTTCAGTTTGTTTAACTACTTTCACTGGCAGGATTTTTTTTTTTTTTCCTTCTTACAAGTTTTCTATGCTTTTCTAGATAGCATATTTTGATACCTCAATTTTTTTATTAATTATCAATTAATCATGCCTGAAAACATTAATTGGGTTTGTGTTTGATTTGCCAAAAAAGCGATGAAAACTCGGAAAACTTTAATAATACTAGCAATTATTTCATTCTTACTTTTTTAAAAAAAAATGAAAAAGTCATTATTTGTTAATATTTATTAGAAAAAAATATTCGCAATCAGTTTGGATTTTATCGTTATCTCAATTTCTATACTTAAGATAAAAAATATTTCTAAGAAAATATATTTAATTTGAAACGAATTCAAGGTATTTCTATTCAAGGTATGGTTCTATAAATCAAACAAAAATTTTTACGAATTTCGCAAAATAAAACATAATAAATCGAATAAATATGCTGAATGTTGAATATATCTTGAAAAATCTGGTATTTCATTTCATATGTCGCTTATTTTCTAATTCTGTACTGTAGACGTTTAAATTCAGTTTTCTTATGTGTTGAGCCTTAAAGGGTTCGAGGCTGGTGTGTTCGTTAAATCATGAAATTTAATATGTTTTTTCTTATTTTTCTTCTATAACTTTCTCCCCATCCCGAGTGACTCGAAAAGGGCATACGTTCCACACACAGATGTCCGGTGTCAGCTAACTTAAAGGGGACAGAGGCAATAAGAATTTTTGGAAGATACCGAGCCATAGAAGATATTTCATTTTAGTTTTGAACAGTGGCCTAGCTACCAATGGGCAAGGTGGTGCCATACACAGAGGCCATCAGTCAGGGCCCTCAGACCTGGACCACTGGTAGCTGGTAAATACTTTTTCCTGTTTAAGATATAAATATAAAAGTTTGCAGCATAAACTATAATCATTACATTTCATTCGAAAGTAATTTCGAACTTGTAGTGGATTCCCTTTAATTCTTTCCGTTGCTTGTATAATGTTGCCATCTTTACTTATTAAAAAGTTTATAAGTGAGTGTTAAATAACGTCACACTATGAGGTCTATTGGCAAAGATCTCGTACCTGAGCTGGCACCTCCTATCCAAACTACCCCACCATACTAACGGATGTTCCATTTGAGGTCCGACAAATGCAACATGTACCAGTCCCTCTTCACGACGGATCATCATTGACACAAGGACTCAAACTCATGACGCGTTGGTCACGAACCGAACCCTACAAAATTACATTTATAACTTATTAAAAGTGAATGAGAATTGATTAAAGTCGCAGTCTAAAGCAAAGCTGTCCATGCTTAATTATATTTTATTTGTTTTTTTAAAGCATTTTTAAGTAATTGATTGATTCATTTAACTATATACAGTAAGGTAAGTTTAAAAAGTATTTGAAGAGGAAAAAATTATTAAATTTTGTTATCATTGTGCTATTCATTTTCCAACTAAGAAATATTCGTATTATTTTATTCTTTACAAGAATGACTTCTTTAATTTATAGTTATACATACAAAAATTCATAATATTGATAACAACATCTAACATTTATTTGTTGCATCGATATCTATTAACAAATATTAACTACGAATTTATGGGATAATAATGGCAATTTCTAGTTGTTACATTTTGGATTTTGAACTAATTGGAATTTCGACAAGCGCCATACATATTCGTGATCAGCGTTGAATTCTGTGCAAGAAAAACTAAGTTTGATAAGAATTAGAGGAAGACAAAAAAATGACCCAAACGCACGGAAAAGAGAAATACGTTGCAATTAAGCCCATTTGAAAGAGGAACGCTTCAAAAGGACAGCACAATGCAATTAAAACCTTGTGAATTTTTTCGGTGTTTTTCTAAAACTTTAATAGAAATGCATTACTAAAAGTGCAACAACCGAGTTCTAATAATCGCAAGGTAATGTTTTGCGGTTCTTTGGCTTGGGAACGCTCCCCGTTCGAATGCCATCTTCGGATTTTAAATGGTCGATGAATTGGCTTTCAAGCCAAATGGGTCAAGTTTTTTCTCAAGAAGGTGTTTCATTTTTAAAACAGTTTGCGTATTTTCAGAAACGGAGACCGATTAGATTCCTGTATCAAATTTTGAATGAAATGGGCCGCCTTTGGTAAAGCCTTAGGGAAAAATTTCCGTGGGTGGACATGTATGCCACTGAAACAGACTATTGAAAGAGGGACGAATTTCAAAGAAACAGTTGGGCATATTTTTGAAACCACTTTTACCTCTACAAGCGCCATGCCTATTCGTGATCAGCGTTGAATTTCTGTGCAAGAAAACTAAGTTTTGGTAAGAAATTTTGAGGATAAATAACAAAAAATGACCCAAACGCACGGAAATGAGAAATGCGTTCGTTGCAATTAAGCCCATTTGAAAGAGGAACGCTACATAAAGGACAATACCGTAATTAAAACTTTTTAACTTTTTTTTCGGTGTTTTTCTGATTCATGTCATAGAAATGCATTACCAAAGTGCAATAACTCGAGTTCTAATAATCGCAGAGTAATGTTTTAAGTGTTTTTGTATTTGGGAACATCCCCCTCGAATGACCCCCTGGTGTTTTTTAAATCGGTCGTTGCTGATTCTTCTTCAGCTCAAATAGGTCGGTTTTTTCCGCTGAAGGTGTTTCCATTTTAAATAAAAAGTTACAGGAATTGTGAAACTGAGACCAGATTTCTTAGATTCCTGGTCGTTTCTTCGAGCGAAATGGTCACTTAGGTGTGTCTGTAGAAAAATGGAAGTATTACTGAAACAGACGAAATTCAAAGAAATCGAAAGAGGAGAACGAAGGAGGGGACGAATTTCAAAGAAACAGTTGGATGAACTTTGGAACCAATTTGAACTTTACTGCCATACATATTCGTGATCAGCGTTGAATGCTGTGCAAGAAAACTAAGTTTGGTAAGAATTGAGGATGACAAAAACACCCAAACGCACTTGAAGAAATGCGTTCGTTGTACCTTTACAAGCCCATTTTGAAAGAGGAACACTTCATAAAAGACAATACCGCAATTGAAACTTTTTAACTTTTTTTTCGGTGTTTTTCTAATACATGTCATAGAAATGCATTACCAAAGTGCAATAACTCGAGTTCTAATAATCGCAGGGTAAATTTTGAAGTGTCTTTGGGTTCGGGAACGGTTCCCCGTTCGAATGAAACCTGGTTTTATAAAAATCGAACCTGTGTTATTAGTTTTCAAAGCCTAAATAGGTCCGTTTTTTCTCAAGAAGGGGTGTTTCATTTTAAAACAATTACAGGAATTTCGTGAAAACGGAGCATCCGATTTAGATTTTTCTGGTGAAATTTCGAGTGAAATGGGTCACTTTGGAAAAGTTTCTAGGTTTAAAAAATAGCGGTGCGCATGTCATTGGTTCAGACCATTGAAAAGAGGAAGAATTTCAAAGAAGCAGTTAAGCATAACGTTTCCAGCGTCCATCTAAATTCTTTATCAATCGCCATACATATTCGTGATCAGCGTTGAATTCTGTGCAAGAAATACTAAGGTTGGTAAAAATTGGAGGAAGACAAAAAAATTACCCAAACGCACGGAAGAGAGAAATGCGTTGCAATTAAGCCCATTTGAAAGAGGAACGCTTCAAAAAAGGATGCTAATACCGATATTAAAACTTTTAACTTTTTTTCTTTGTTTTTTCTAATAATTTTTGTCATAGAAAATGCATTACCAAAAGTGCAATAACTCGAGTTCTAATAATCGCAGAAAAGTTTTAAGGTCTTTGGGTTTGGGAACATCCCCTTCGAATAACCCCTTGTTTTTTAAAAACGGTCGGTTAAGTTGATTTCAAGCCAAATAGGTCGGTTTTCAGAAGAGTTTCATTTTAAAAAATTAAGGAATTTTGTGAAACGGGGAAAACCCGATTTAGATTCCTGGTAAAAATTTTAAGTGAAATGGGTCACTTGGTAAAATTCTAGGGTAAAAAAAAAGGGGGTGGGCATGCACAAACAGACTTTTGAAGAGAGGGAACGGGGGGGATTTCAAAGGGAAAAAGTTGGGAAAACTTTTTGAACTAATTGGAATTTTGACAAGCGCCATACAATTCTGATCAGCGTTGAATTCTGTGCAAAAAAAACTAAGTTTGGTGGGGGAATGAAAGCCGGTTAAAATGGGTTCAATAAGTTGGGCTTTCAAAAAACAGGTGAAATTTTTAAGGTGTTTCATTTTAAGTAAAACTTACCAAAAGGAATTTCTAAAACCGGGAGAAGAATTTTTTTGATTCGGTCCCAAAATTTCGGAAGTGAAATGGGTTTTGGGGTTTGGTAAAAATTTTTAGGGTTTAAAAAAATTTTGATTGTGGTGGGCCTTTTTAAACAGGGGAAAAAAGGGGCAGCCTATTTTAAAAGGGGGCGAATTTCAAAGAAACAGTTGGGCAAAAACTTTTTTTAAATAATTGGAATTTCGACAAGCGCCATACATATTCTTGATCAGCGTTGAATTCTGTGCAAGAAAAACTAAGTTTGGTGAGAATTTGCCGGTGTTTTAAAATCGGTCGGTAAGTTGGCTTTTAAGCTAAACAGGTCGGTTTTTTCTAGAAGGTGTTTCATTTTTAAATAAACGTTACAGGAATTTCGTGAAACGGAGACCAGATTTAGATTCCTGGTCAAATTTCGAGTGAAATGTTTCACTTTGGTAAGTTTCTAGGGTAATAAAAATGTGGTGGTTTGCCACTGAAACGAAATATTGAAGAAGGGACGAATTTCAAAAGAACCAGTTGGGATAACTTTTGAACTAATTTGGGAAATTTTGACAAAACGCCATACATATTCGTGATCAGCGTTGAATTCTGTGCAAGACAACCCCCAAGTTTGGTAAAAATTAAGGATGACAAAAAAAGACCCAAACGCGCGGAATTAAAAAATGCGTTCGTTGCAATTAAGCTCACTTGAAAAAGGACGCTATAAAGGGCAATACCGCAATTAAAATTTTAACTTTTTTCGGTGTTTTCTAATACTTGTCATAGAAATGCATTACCAAAGTGCAATAACTCGAGTTCTAATAATTGCAGAGTAAAGTTTTAAGTGTCTTTGGGTTTGGGAACGGCTCCTCCTTCGAATGACACCCGGTTTTTTTAAATCGGTCGGTAAGTTGTCTTTGAAGCCAAATAGGTCGGTTTTTTCAAGATGTTTCATTTTAAAAAAAGTTACAGGAATATCGTGAAACGGAGAACAGATTTAGATTCCTGGTCAAATTTCAAATGAAATGGGTCACTTTGGTAAGTTTCTAGGGTAAAAAAAATGGTGGGCATGTCACTGAAACAGACTATTGAAATAGGGGACGAATTTCAAAGAAACAGTTGGGCATAACTTTTGAACTAATTGGAATTTCGACAAGCGCCATACATATTCTTGATCAGCGTTGAATTCTGTGCAAGAAAAACTAAGTTTGGTGAGAATTGGCTGGTGTTTTAAATCGGTCGGTAAGTTGGCTTTTAAGCCAAACAGGTCGGTTTTTTCTAGAAGGTGTTTCATTTTTAAATTAACGTTACAGGAATTTCGTGAAACGGAGACCAGATTTAGATTCCCGGTCAAATTTCGAGTGAAATGGGTGAATTTGGTAAGTTTTTAGGGTTAATCAAAAAAATAGTGGTGGGCATGTCACTGAAACAGACTATTGAAAGAGGGGACGAATTTTAAAGAACCAGTTGGGCATAACTTTTGCACTAATTGGAATTTCGACAAGCACCATACATATTCGTGATCAGCGTTGAATTCTGTGCAAGAAAACCTAAGTTTGGTAAGAATTAGAGGATGACAAAAAAATGACCCAAACGCGCGGAATTAAGAAATGCGTTCGTTGCAATTAAGCTCACTTGAAAGAGGAACGCTTCATAAAGGACAATACCGCAATTAAAACTTTTTAACTCTTTTCATCGTTGTTTTTCTGATACATGTCATAAGGAATGCATTGCCAAATTGCAATAACCCGAGTTCTAAAAATCGCAGAGTAAAGTTTTATGTGTCTTCTGGTTTGGGGACGGCACCTCGTTCGAATGACACCCGGTTTTTTTTAAATCGGTCGGTAAATTGTCTTTCAAGCCAAAAAGGTCGGTTTTTTCAAGATGTTTCATTTTTAAAAAAAAAGTTACAGGAATATCGTGAAACGGAGAACAGATTTAGATTCCTGGTCAAATTTCAAATGAAATGGGTCACTTTGGTAAGTTTCTAGGGTAAAGTGGTAGGCATGTCACTGAAACAGACTATTGAAAGAGGGGACGAATTTCAAAGAAACTGTTGGGCATAACTTTTGAACTAATTGGAATTTCGTCAAGCGCCATACATATTCTTGATCAGCGTTGAATTCTGTGCAAGAAAAACTAAGTTTGGTGAGAATTTTCCAGACTTTTAAAATCGGTCGGTAAGTTGGCTTTTAAGCCAAACAGGTCGGTTTTTTCAAGGTGTTTGTTTTAAGTAAACGTTACATGAATTTCGTGAAACGGAGACCAGATTTAGATTCCTGGTCAAATTTCGAGGGAAATGTGTCAATTTGGTAAGTTTATAGGGTAAAAAAAATAGTGGTGGGCATGTCACTGAAACAGACGAATTTCAAAGAAATCGAAAGAGGGGAACGAAAGAGGGAACGAATTTCATAGAAACTGTTGGACGTAACTTTTGAACTAATTGGAACTTTGACAAGCACCATACATATTTGTGATCAGCGTTGAATTCTGTGCCAGAAAAACTAAGTTTGGTAAGAATTGGAGGATGACAAAAATGACAAACCACGGAAATAGAAAATGCGTTCGTTCAATTAAACCCATTTGAAGAGGAACGCTACATAAAGGACAATACCGTAATTAAAACTTTTTAACTTTTTTTTCGGTGTTTTTCTGATTCATGTCATAGAAATGCATTGCCAAAGTGCAATAACTCGAGTTCTAATAATCGCAGAAAAAAGTTTTAAGTGTCTTTGGGTTTGGGAACAGATCCCCTCTCGAATGACCCCTGGTGTTTTTTAAATCGGTCGTTAAGTTGATTTTCAAGCCAAATAGGTCGGTTTTTTCAAGAAGGTGTTTCATTTTTAAATAAAAGTTACAGGAATTTCGTGAAACTGAGACCAGATTTAGATTCCTGGTCAAATTTCGAGTGAAATGGGTCACTTAGGTAAGTGTCTAGGGTAGAAAAAAATGGTGGTGGGCATACCACTGAAACAGACGAAATTCAAAGAAATCGAAAGAGGAGAACGAAGGAGGGGACGAATTTCAAAGAAACAGTTGGACAGAACTTTTGAACTAATTGGAACTTCGACAAGCGCCATACATATTCGTGATCAGCGTTGAATGCTGTGCAAGAAAAACTAAGTTTGGTAAGAATTGGAGGATGACAAAAAATGACCCAAACGCACGGAATTAAGAAATGCGTTCGTTGCAATTAAGCCCATTTGAAAGAGGAACACTTCATAAAAGACAATACCGCAATTGAAACTTTTTAACTTTTTTTTCGGTGTTTTTCTAATACATGTCATAGAAATGCATTACCAAAGTGCAATAACTCGAGTTCTAATAATCGCAGGGTAAATTTTTAAGTGTCTTTGGGTTCGGGAACGGTTCCCCGTTCGAATGAAACCTGGTTTTATAAAATCGAACTGTAAGTTAGCTTTCAAGCCAAATAGGTCCGTTTTTTCAAGAAGGTGTTTCATTTTTAAAAAAAATTACAGGAATTTCGTGAAACGGAGACCAGATTTAGATTTCTGGTGAAATTTCGAGTGAAATGGGTCACTTTGGGAAAAAGGGTTTCTATTTAAAAAAATTGGGGGGCATGTCATTGAAACAGACTATTTGAAAAAGGGAAGAATTTCAAGACGTTGGGCATAACGTTTGAACTAATTGGAATTTCGACAATCGCCATACATATTCGTGATCAGCGTTGAATTCTGTGCAAGAAATACTAAGGTTGGTAAAAGTGGAGGAAGACAAAAATTACCCAAACGCACGGAAGAAATGCGTTGCAATTAAGCCCATTTGAAGAGAACGCTTCAAAAGGATAATACCGATTTAAAACTTTTAACTTTTTTTTCGGTTTTTTCTAATACTTGTCATGAAATGCATTACAAAGTGCAATATCGAGTTCTAATAATCCAGAGTAATGTTTTAAAGTGTCTTTGGGTTTGGGGAAAATCTCCCGTTCGAATAACACCCTTGTTTTTAAAATCGGTCGGTAAGTTGACTTTCAAGCCAAATAGGTCGGTTTTTCAAGAAAGAGTTTCATTTTAAAAAAAATGTTATAGGAATTTTGTGAAACGGAAACCAGATTTAGATTCCTGGTCAAATTTCAAGTGAAATGGGTCACTTTGGTAAAATTCTAGGGTAAAAAAAAACAGTGGTGGGCATGTCACTGAAACAGACTTTTGAAAAGGGGCAATTTCAAAAAACAGTTAGCATATAACTTTTAATATTTGGGAAATTTTGACAAAACGCCATACATTCTTGATCAGCGTTGAATTCGTCAGAAAAACTAAGTTTGGTGAATTTGGCCGGTGTTTTTAAATGGGTCAGTAAATTGGCTTTTAAGCCAAAAAGGTGGTTTTCAAGGTGTTTCATTTTTAAGTAAATTACAGGAACGTGAAACGGAGACCCGATTTGATTCCGGTCAAATTTCGAGTGAAATGGGTGACTTTGGTGTTTTTGGGGTTAATAAAAAAATAGTGGTGGGCATGTCACTGAAACAGACTTTGAAAAGGGGACGAATTTCAAGAAACAGGGCATAACTTTTGACTATGGAATTTCGACAAGCCCTAAAATTCTTGATCAGCGTTGAATTCTTGCGAAAAAATAAAATTTTGAAATTTCCGGTGTTTTTAAAAACGGTCGGTAAGTTGGCTTTTAAATAAACAGGCTTTTCTGAAGGTGTTTCATTTTTAAATAAACGTTACAGGAATTTGTGAAAAAGGAGCCGTTTAATTCCTGGTCAAAATTTCGAGGGGGAAATTTTCACTTT
>BMAV01025606.1:0-34594 GCA_019973955.1 Trichonephila inaurata madagascariensis
GATCATCAACAAACTAATGTTTTCATCCTTCCACGCTCAATGGGCAGGGTCCAGTACGAAGACGATGTCCCTTGACTCATTTCTATTGGACACATGTTAACGCATAAATTTGCTACGGGGAGAGAGCCCCCCAGTCGTTTTGTAAATGTGCCCTCCATTTTAAAATTTTAATAGAATGCCCAAAAAAATATTCATCTAAAAGAGAAACACCTTTTTAAACCAATCTTTTATTTTGACTGATTTGGTTAAAATCCCCCCTTTTTTTGCTTTTTTATGTTAAAACTTTTACATAAAATATAATTTTCTTAAAGATTTTATTATACCTTTGGGATTTTGTTGGCTTTTAATTGTTTTTTAATATTATATATGTATGCATGATGCATATCAGTGGCGTAAAAATAAGGGGGGGGGGCCGCCCCCCCAAAGCCCAATTTTTTCCGATTGATTAAAACAAGTATATATACTTTTTTAAAAATATTTGTTATTAAGGATTAATTTTATTAATTAATGCTAATTTTTATTTAAAATTAGTTTTTACTTTTTTTTGCCCCAAAAATCCCCAAAAAAACAAAAGGAGCATGATACAAAAAACGGTTTTAAATTGGGCCCCCTTTTCCGCCATTAAAATTCAAATTCAAGCTCAAACTAAAACCCCTTTAAATCCCATGAGGATAAGAATTTAAAAAAAGAACATTTTTTCTAAAATTTTAAATTTTTGTTTCCCATTTTACTTAACCATTTTTTTTAAAAAAACCATGATTTTTTTACCAAAAAAGATACCCCTTTTTATACAAAATCCCTAAAAAATTTATTTTTTAAAAAAAGTGGTTAATTACTTTTTTCCCTCAAGGATTAAATAACCCCCACATTAAAAAACATACATAAACAATTTCAGAAAACATTGCACATCTAAAAAAATAAAATTTTTTTATAAAAAACAAAAATTAATTTAGCTTTTAATTAAAGTTTGGGTTTAAAAGAAAGTTTTTTTTTTTAATAATTTGGAATTTGAGAGGAAAATTTATTTTAAATCATTTAAAAAATTTTTGGGTATCTGAAATAATCTTTTTAAAAAAAAACATTTGATATGTTTTATACATGACCTTTTTTTTAATTTTTACCTTTTAAAAAAGGGTTTAAAAAAAATTTTTTTAAAAAAGCCTGCCCAAAATTCAGAAATAAAATTTAAATTGGGTGTTTTTAATAAATTGAAAAAGTTTAAAGAAATAGGTTTTAATAAAATTTTTTTATTGTAGAAAAAATTTAAAATTTTTGTGAAAAATTTTCGTACACAGTTTTATTTAATAATCAACTATTTTAATATACACATTTATTGACACTTTTTTTTTAACATTGCAGAATGCACTATAAATAAAAAAGATTTTATATATCTTCATATAAATCATCTCTGAAAGTAACAAAAAACAAAAAGATGATCTTCAATATTCAACATGTAAAATCATGTACAATATTTATCTCAATTTTATCTTAATAATATCTAATAAAATTCTCTGAAAATCTTATGAAGGTTTTAAATTTTTTTTACAAAAAAAAAGTATTAATTTTTCAATATTTTTTACAAAAGAGTTTTAAAAATGTCATTAACCCCAAAAAAACAAATGAAACAAAAAAAAAATTTTTTAAGAAAATTATCCCCCCAAACGATTTAGATAAAAAAAAAATTCAAATTTCTAAAATGCAATTTTAGGTTTATAAAAAAACTTAAATTTTAAAACCTAATGATTGGGAATTAATAGTAAACAAAAAATTTTAAAAACATTTTTTTCTCTCTTCAAAGTTTTTTTGTTTTTTATTTAATCTAATTGCAATACTAAAAATTAAATTTTAACAAATTAATGCTTTTTTTTTTTTTTTTTGAATATAATAAAACAAAAAGTAAATTTGAAATGGTCTTCCCTTGTTTACAAAGAAATTAAGGGAAAAACGTTTTTTTAGTCAGCCAACTGTGTGAAATATACCAGAAACTAGATAGCAAAACCTATAAATTTGTATATAGGTTAGCTACAAAATTTTTTGTAGTATTTTTGAGAAATTGTATATGGTATGGGTCCAGATTAAATGAAATACACAAGAATTTTGAAATTTAGATCTTAAAAATGGCAGAGTTATAAAATCCACTTCTACACATCAACTTTCAGAATTTCATAAAAAATTAGAATACTGGGAAAACATATTAACTTATAGAAAGAAGTTGAAAAAAAAACAAATAAGTATATATAACAAAATAATATATAAGTATTTTTGTAAAATATCTCGAAAACCTTTTTTTTATGTCCCAAAACAATAAAAAACCCTTTTTTTTTGCTTAACATAACAGTTTAAAAACTTTTAAAAACTAGAGCTTATTTTATTTTTAAACCACCCCAATTTTTCCTTTTCATTAATTTAAAAAAAAAAATTTACGTTTTATACTTAAAAGACATCAAAATAAAGGGGATGAATGGATACATACACAATAAAATTGACAAAAGGTTTTCTTTTATTTTTTTAAATATGCTTCAGTTCATCCAAACTTAAACTTATTTGGAGAAATGCATTGACATGTTATTTTGTTATCACTGATATGCAACCGAAGTATCCTTTTATATACAGTCGACTCTCGATAATTCGAACTTTCGATAATATGATCCTCTCCCTAATTCGAAGTATATGCTCAGCCCCTAGAAAAACTCTTGATATTTCGAACTAAAACCATACGTTTTGGTACTCTCAATATTTCGAAGTAAAATTTGTAGTTGGCCAGACTACAACACGCGATAATTCGAAGTTATCCTATAAAACTCTCGATAATTCGAACCTTCAATATTATGAAGTTAGATTCACTTCCTGTGTGTGTACCTAATTATCCCACGAGCGGTTTTTTTTACTGAACTTATTTTTAGTGCAAATTGTGCATATTGATAGAATAACTACTTTGTTTATTATATTTTCGGTATTTGCTAAACAGAATTTTGATTTATTCCTAAGCCATCTGTTTTTTCTTTTTCTGTTGATACCCAAGATTTAGATGGATAAAGGAAAAACTGCTTTCTTTTTCAATCTGTGCAGTAAGGAGTGATGCTTCCTTTTACAAGTATTGCATAATAATTTTGATTTGCGTTGAATATTTATTACTAATAATGAGTCACATTTAAACAGATGTTTTTTTCAAAAAAATAAAGCACTCAAACTACATCCAAGATAATTCAACAGAATCGTTTTATGGCAAAGAATTGAAAGCGAGAAATAAAACCTTTATATAAAAATGTACGAGGCAAAGACAGGACAGACAGGGATTTAACTTTATTCTATTATTTTTAAAAAAGAGCGGTGATGTGCCACTAAGAATTGCTCCACGTGTCATAGTTGTCATACCCCGTAGCTGAGTGTGAACAGTGAATACGCCTTGTGTTCATTTTAGATTCCAAATTTTAGATTAAAAATATTATTTTACTAAAGGTGTGGTGATTTACGTTTCCTACCTGTTAATTTCGATAAACCTTGGGTCACTACTTTACACCTCACCTCAGTGTCGACTTATCACGAGAAAGGAACGACATGTCTCCTTTTAAAAAGTACAAGTGCTTAACAATTTCTGAAAAGCAAAAGGTGATAGAATCAGTTGAAGAAAGGTGAGAGGAAGGTCGATGTAGCCAAAGCATTTGAAATCCCACTGAGCTCGCTCTCCACTATTCTGAAGAATAAAGAGAAAATCTTAAGTGCATCTTCGAGTAGAGTGAGAAAACGTGTTAGTAAACGTAATTTTCTACGTCTTGAACAGTGTTTAGTTTCATGGATGAGACAGTGTCGAGGACAGAATATTCCGATGGGTGGCTCTTTATTGAAGGAAAAGGCTAAAGCATTCGCCAAAGAATTAGGAATCGAGTTTTCGGCTAGCGAGGGATGGCTTACAAATTTTAAGAAAAGGAATGGAATGGTCTTCAAAAAAATGTGCGTGGAAAGCTCAAGTGTCGACATTAACGTTTGTTCTAAGTGGCAGAACTCGCTTTCGGATCTAATAAAGGAGTACGAACCCCATAACATTTTCAACATGGAAGAAACTGGACTCTTTTTCAAGTGTTTGCCAGAAAAAACATTTACATTCAAAAAAGAAAAATGCCATGGAGGAAAACATAGCAAGGAGAGGTTAACTATTTTACTGGCTGTAAACATGGACGGCTCAGAAAAGATTACTCCTCTCGTCATAGGAAAATCTACAAAACCTCGGTGTTTCAAGGGCATTAACTTGTTCCCTAATAAATACCGCTCAAACAAGAAGGCATGGATGACCACCGAACTCTTTAATGAATGGTTGGTCTCACTGAACTCGGATATGAAAAGAGAGAAACGACATATTCTCTTATTTTTAGTCAACTGTACTGTGCACAATAACGCACCACCTTTATCAAATGTGAAACTTCAATTTTCCCCTCCAAACTCAACCTCAAAACTTCATCCACTCTACCAGGGCATCATACATAATTTTAAAACTTTTTATCGGCGTGAAGTTGTTAAAAGCGTTTTGGATAACCTCGAAAATCAGCAGAATGTAACTTTCTATTTTAACAGCTTTGATCATGATTGACAAGGCTTGGAGAGCTGTTACTCCTTTGACAATTCACAGCTTTTTTTAAAAAGTCAGGCTTCCCCTCACCGAATCTGGTTGATGTGGCCGATACACTCACTGAATTTAATGCTGAACCCTCCCTTTGGGAAGCTCTTCCAGAACAAGATTTGACGTTTGTGACGACTACGTGTTAGTAGACAAGGACATTGCTGTATGGGGAGCTCTATCTGACGCTGAAATTGTGGCTTTGGATCACTATAATACAGAAAGTGATGAAGACGAATCGGAGGAGTTGACTCCAGTAACTCTGTCAGAAGCTAAAGAGTCACTAAACAAACTACGCAATTTTTTTCCTTCAAAATCATGTTGATGCAGACGTTTTACAGGCTTCATTTGTTCTAGAGAAATCTATTGACAAAATTAGATTTAATGCCTTAAAAAAAAGATTTTTTCGACAAATGGATTAATTATATATAGTATGTATATTCTTTTAATAGTTGTTTTCAAGACATAAGTGTATTCTTTTAAAAAGGACTTTTAACTTCTGTTTTATTTTTATACTGAATAAAATGTACTTTAAAAAAATTAAGTACAATTGTTGCTTTATTACATAGTTTTAAATTTAAATGTGTTAGAAAAAAATCTTCTCTTCGTATATGTTGAGAGTATTTTCCTATCCTCTTGATAATTCGAACTCTTAATAATTCGAAGTTTTTCATTGGTCCCTCCAACTTCGAATTATCGAGAATCGACTGTATTACATTAATACTTAAAAAAAAAAATGGAAGTGAAACGATATCAGAAAAAAGATTCAGAATTTTCGCTCTGAAATTTAATGTTTAAAAATAAATTTAAGACTAAATTAATTAAAATCATTATTAATTCGATAAGTTACCAAAGTTTATGATTAATAAATTAATCACAATTTGTACTAATTGTAAGCAAGATTCTTTTACCAAGGCAATCCTAAATTTCTTAAAACTTCTCAGTTCCCCAAATTACACATGAGCAAAATATTAAATTACTTCAAAGTTTCTCTTAAGAAAAGTTAAATCAGTACTCGTACCATTCTACAAATTTTGGAAAATGCATTAAACTGCCAACTAAAGACATAACAAAACATAACATTGCAAAAAGACATAACAAATTTAAAAAATACAAAGAATTACATCACTATTATTTTTACTGTGTTCAAACGTGATCAGGAACAGTTTCTAATATTGGCTGTATATCGCAGCATTTGGCATTTTTTTTTATTTGAAGATATTGGTCGATATTATACAATACAAGCACTCCAAATTTGTCCCTTAAGCATACGTTACACAAAAATATCAGTGATTTTGGATGATGAAACACTTATTTTTGAAAAAAATTCTTTGAAATTACCTTTTTTTACTGAATTCTTCATGAATATAGATTATTGTAAACAACAATGTCAAGTTATTCATTTAAGGGTAGAGAGTTGAAAAAAGTTATATTAAAATTCTGAATATTTCTATAGCTTTTAGAAAGTAAACACATCCTACAGAAAATGTCTATATGTAAAGTCGTATTTGGTTTCATGATCCTAATTATCGTTAAATAATCATAGAACTTATCTAAATACACTTCTTGGGTCAATATTTGTAACTAACTCAATGCGACAAATTTATTTAGGTCTTAAATTTATTAGCAGGATATAATATCAATATACATCAGCATTTAGACTTTAATACTTATCGTTTGTACCTTGTACACCCCCACTATTGTCGCTCGTCGCGCCCTCTACTTCTCATCACCTACGAGTTTCCTCATACCGAGTGGACGTTCTCTCCTAGTCGTCCCGTGGTAGAATGTGTTTCAATGCTTAAAGTGCCTCTTTGTCTTATACTACTTACCTTTAAATTCATTGTTAATTTGTTATTGTTTACCTATGTTAATCATAATAAATATTTGTTTGTTATGGATTAAGGTTTTATTTCTCTCTCGTGAGTATTATCGACGTTAATTTTATTGCCGGTATCCCGCCGCTTTTAGGCCTACCGCCCTCTATTTCCACTTATGTAAAAAAATCCAGAGCATTCTTAAGCTTAATACATTTCAGCTGGGGTTCCACAGATTTCTTTAACACACAATGTTGATATTTCAATAACAAGTGTAAAGTCTTTAAATGAAATTTATCAAAATTATTGAATTTTAACTGTACAAATACCAATAATTGCATATTTGTTATCCATAGTTAAAAAAAAAGTACATCTGTGTGAGAAAAATTTTATATCAGTCAAACTCTGGAAAACAGATGTGTTAAGAAATCCTCACATAATAAATAAAAACCACACAAATATTTAATAATTATTATTATTTATTTATTTTGTAAAAAAATTATGGATTTAAAAATGACTTTTTAATTTGATCATGTACAAGAGAACAGGAATTTAATATTCAATATATGTGCACACAATTTTATATTTTATAATACACACATTTTAATGCCTTAATTTTTTACCACATTCGGAATGTAATTCTCGATAAATTATATCTTTTTACTGAAATAGTACTACGAATACAGACTTTCAAAATGTAGCATGATTTTTTTATATATAATTTTACAAATAGTAATTTTCATTTCTAATGTTTGAAAGCGGTATAAATTATATATATACTTGTTTTAATATGACATGTATGATTACATATCAGATTTTTGTGTTCTTATTTTAGATAATTAAAAAAACAGAAATATCTCTTTTAACTACTCTGAAGATGTGTAAAACAAATAAAATTTAAGCTAATTAAATATATTTTATCTTTTTATATGTATGTTCTCAATATAATTTAATTTAAAATAAACAAAAATTTCGATTCCTGTAGACATCTATCCAAAGTCCGATTGGATTGTTCGGCCACTTATCCCGCCAAGTTTTTTCTTGCCAAATCGTAGGGTTTCTACTCCAAAACACAACACACAAAATCGCGCCAAACTGGCAATTTTTCAAAATTTATCGAACCAGTGGCCGATTCGATCTGTTTAGAAGTTTCTTATGTGAACACAAAAATAGTAGACACGGAGTTCGGCTTTTGGTGGCGACGGTTTCTAAATGGTTGGCATTGAAAACAAATGTCATTCTTATCCATGTTTACAAAACACTCGAATTTTTACCGGGATATTAAAAAAAGATTTTTTTCCGACAATCGACATCTTTTACTATAATCGAGCAACCACGTATAGTCAAATACGAAATTTTAGCGGATATAATGTAAATTTGCAAGAGCATAAATAATAGTAAACAAAGAAATGTTTGGCGGTAAAAAAACGAAAAAACAATAACATGTCCTCTTCATGATAATCGCGCTAAAAATTCTAGTTGTTTCCTTGGTTACATTTTATAATCACGTGAATCTATCAACTAGTCACCAGATTCTCATGTAAACGGGTTGAAAAACTATCCCGGTATAATTCCGGCTTTCATCCGCATTTCGAAATTGCCGGTTTCCATGTAAACGGGGCTATTAAGACAGTCTTAATTGTATCTGTAATTTAATGAATAGTATCTTTTTATAGAACCATGAATTTTTCATCAAACCTAATGATGTTAAATGAGCAAAACGTTTGATCTCCAAAGTGAATTTCTGTTATACCAAAATCTTAATTCTAGTTGTAGTTAAATTTGGATAAAAAAATTATCTTTACCTTTAAGTGCTGCAATTGATAATATTTCACTTTTTGTGTACATGTGTATTGCTCTTTTATCCTGGTTTCCACCATTTCATATTTACACCTTGGAAGTTCAGAAACCTGCCATACATTTTCAAGTATATAGGGAATATTTAAATGAAAGGAGTGAAAAATACTGCAAGATATATATATGTATATATATGTAGGATATTCCATTTGTAAGAAGTTAGATCATATCACATTTACCGAGGTCGGCAATTCTAATCAAAACAGTATTCACATCAACGCCATCTAGCGTCCTTTTTAAAAACGCCGACATGAACCTTTTTTTTTCGCCAGAGGCCACTAACATTCGTCGAGAGAAGTCGTGTTTCGCGCGTCAGCTTCACATTAAATCCGCGCCAGGCGGTAAATCTTAATAGTACCATAACGAGTTCTATCATTCGTCCGCGCCAGGCGGTAAGTCTTAATAGCACCATAATGAATTCTATTTAATCTCAATTGCTCCCTTAAGTAATGTGATCTAACCACTATTCTTCCGAAATATGCTTATCTGCTTTCCTATTCTTTTTGCAATATTCCCCATGTAAATACTCCCTATAATTCTTAATAAATTATTTAGTTTTCAACTAGTTTCTTTCTTGAACTATGTTGTCTATTTTTATTTCAAATTAACTAACACACCCTAAAACCCCTAGACACCACATATAAAACCCTTAAGCTGAAGAATCCAAATCTTTTGGAGATTTCGGTTGGATTCACACAAAGAAATAATTGGGGGATCGCTCGGGATTGATTTAAAATCTTCTTTTTACTAACCTTCTTCTTTTTGAAAAAAAAAAAAAAATTGGCTTAACAGCTCAAATTGGGGACGCTGACTGAAATGTACACAAACGGTTTTGCCTCTCATAACCATAACAAACTACATTTACAGTGATCCTTTTTGAGTCCAAGGTCCATTTCAAGCTTCATCATGCTCCAAGAAAACTACGTTTTCAACAACTGTATCAGGTACTGTTTTTATTATGTTCTTCATTAAAAGAAGAAATCTCAAAAGAAGATTTCAGAGCCATCGTCATGCTGTTAATAACAAATTGTGTTTAGTTTTAAAGTGTATAATTCATGTTTTAAGCATGTTTATCTTAAAATACTATTCTTACATATTTGTTACATATTTAATCGCCCGTATTAAATTCTTTGCAAATATATCTTTTTAAAATATTAAAATCGGTGAATATTATTCAAGTTATGTATATTTATTGTAATGAATCTATTTTATGTGTTTTAACAAAATGCTCTCGTTGTGTTGACCTTGACCGGCATCAAAAAGTATTTGAGGGTCTTCATATTGGGCTATCTCGTTACCAAAAAGTTTTTCCCTCAGCTGTTGTGTAATAAATTAATCATTTCTAATATTTTGAGAAAAGAAATTACACTGAATTATTTTTGCTTTTCATTTTAAACATCGTTCATTTTTATAATTTATTGATGACATCCTAGATGATCCAATTTTAGTGGCGTACTTTATCATTCAATATATGAATATTTTGAGTTCATTTTTGACAGCATTATTATGCTTTCTATTGAAAAGTGTGCTTATTATTAGAATTTGATGATGAGATAGATCCTGAATGATTTTATTTTATTGGTGTAATAAAAAATATATATATGAGCTTTTTCCTTAGAGGCGACTTCTTCTAATTGTTTTCGTTTCGAATGCTTAAATTCTTTTTCATTTTGTAATAGAATTTAATCTCAGTTTGTTTTGTTTTTAAAAAAAAACAGGAATTTACTATTTTATTTTTCTTTCAAATTCTTTTTGCATTTATTATAACAAGGAGACAGCATTATATTAAATGTTTTTTATAGAGGAGAAGTTTTTTTAGTTGAAATTAATAATTGAAGTATTTCAATTTAAGTATTACACGTTTTAGCTCACACTGTTGTTTTTAAACATTATTGGTCTAAAATATTTTTAAGTGTAAAAGTTTTGAGTATTTCATTGCATATTTAATGTATTTTGGTGCATTACAATTTTATCTTAAGAATTTTGTTAATTGAAAGCGAGATTTGCTATACTATAGTGATACCATTGTTATTGTTGGAACGCGTGACAGTTTAGTTAATTCTTTTAGTTACTAAATAAATTAAATTTAAATTTTAAATGGCCTATCTTGGCAGGTCGACGCGAATTTATTCGTCTTAGCCACAGAACTAAATTTAAAATTCGATAAATCTATGACCATCGCTACTCTCAAAGACCCTGTTACTAGTATTAGTGAAAAATTATGAGCGAAGATCCTAACCAAAACCTACACACACAACGATGGTAGAGGATCGTAAAAGGCCAAGGAAAGAAAAAGTACGCATAGAAGAACGAGAAGAAAGAATACACATCGAAAAATTGAGTTTGATGAACAAAAAACGTAAGAAGACGAATTTGAGATTGGAAAAGGATTGAGGATCAGAAAGCGCAATTTAAATTGGGTGCTGATACATCCGAAGGCAGTAATACTAAATTTCACGTCAAAGAAAGTGTCAAAATTTATACATCGTTTCGATTTGAAAGACATCAGTCTTTTTATCTTTAAAAATTATTCGAACGTCAAGAAAGCGCAGATGCACAGGATATAAAATCCAAGGGGAATTTTGGGTTTCTCATCTGTTAGGCTTATTACCGGCTGAAATATCATCACATCATAGCGAGAGCGATGATAAAGCTCCTCTTACGAACATGTTAAGACTACTACTGGAAACGTTTTAAGCTAACTCCAGAAGGAAAAATTTCGACAGCTATTTGTTTCTCAAGTAAAAGGCTCCTGAAAGAACATGGATTGATTTCTACCAGATTAATACTTACTTCAACGGTTGGATAGACGGTTTAAAAGATAGATACTTTCGAAAAATTATCTGATCTAATGTAACGGATCAACTTAAACGGAAAACACCTTTCAATTTAAAGAATGTATAGATGAATGTGGCCAAATATGAGGAACTCTACCAATTTCGAAAATTGCTTAAAGCCTCGAAGAATTCGAAGACGTTAAAAACACTGGCAAAAGGGCAATCCATTTGCGAAGAAACAGAAATTAAACCCCATTGAAAAACTTTCGTAGATATGAAGCACCGAAAATTCGAATACTATAACAGAACAGATAAGAAGTTTCCAGCGTCAACAAATTTCAACAAACATTATCAATCTCCTGTCACCAAGTACGAAAATGTTCAAGATGTCAGAGACAATGCACAGAAAGGGTATTACAACCAAAATTACGAAAAACACCCAAACTACAATGCTCAGACAATTGGTATTCAAAGTCACAGCGGAAATTCAAAAGAACGTCAGAGGAAACTTGCACACTCATCGTTAAGGAAGGGTTTGCGTACTAAAATATTTTTCGGAAGAAAATCACGGCGCTTATAGACAGTGTGGTAGTACCGTACTAAGTTTGCTGCGAAGGGAACACAAGCAGAAGAATCATGGACCCAACAAAATTATCGAAGAGATAAAATACTTCTCACAGGTATTGGCGAAGCACAGGTGAGCAACTATCGAGTTCCTTTGAACATATGAATTTAGAATTGACAATAGAAAACTATTCATTGACTTACATGGTACCTGCCGATAAATTAAAATTCGAAGCAGTTATTGGGTTAGACCTTTTGGAACAAGCATCGATAAGTTTCACGAAGAAAGAAGGAGTTAAATTCAACAAATATGAAAATCAAGCACTTATGCAAATTATGCAAATATCTGCTGAAAAATCTTCAAGAAAAATTTAGACCTTCTGCGTCATGTTGAAAATTGCCGAATTAAGAAGGAACTCAGAGTTAATACCACAAAATTAAGCCAGAAGAAAAATATAGCATCTACCGACGTCTGTGAAATTATTCTGAAAGACGAAGAACCAGTCTATCCAACCACCTCGTCGACTAGCGTTCACCGAAAGACAAGAGGTAAAATAAACAAATAGAAATGAAAACAAAAGAAGGGATTATACGTCGAGTTCAAGTGAATATACAAGTCCGATCGTAATGGTAAAAAGAAAAGATGGATCGTCGAGAATGTGTATTGACTACAGAAAGTTGAACCAGAAGCTAGTGAAGATAAATTTCCCTTACCTCTCATCGAAGATGTTTTAGACACTGCAAAACAGGTATATTCTACATTAGATTTACGTAATGGCTTTTCCGCGTTGATGTTGACGAAGATTGCAGAAAGTATACGTCCTTTATCGTCCCAGACGGGCAATTTGAATTCAACAAAGTTCCTTTGGACTGAACGCACAAGTCCGGGAGTTTTCAACTATGTTTTCAAGTATATTTAAGTCTTACACGGAAAGAATTGTAATCAGTTATTTGGGATGATCTCGAATTCCAGCGAAGACGAAAGGAAGGTCTAGAAAAACTTAAAATTGTTTTTCGAAGTCGCTAAAAATACGGTTTGCAAATTAAATTCAAGAAATGCCAATTCTTAAAAAGACAATCAATTTCTAGGTCACGTTTGTGGAAAATGGAACTATTAAACCATCTACTGCGAGAACACAAACTGTCGAACATTTCCCGAACCAACGACAATACAAAACAAGTCCAGAGTTTTCTTGGCTTAACCGGTTATTTCCTGAAATATATAAAAGGATTATTCAACGATAGCTAAACCACTTAGCGATTTAACAAGAAAAGAAAATCCCTTTGTTTTGGGACTCTACAAAAAGCAGCATTTGAAGTTTGAAAATATTATGTCCGAAGGCCCACTCTTGCATATCTACAAATATGGAAGAAAGAACAGAACTACAAGAACAACGTGAATTTCTAAGGAGCCTTAAAAAGAACATCAAGAAACCATACAATCTGAGAACCAAAGACATACAACAAAGAAGAAAGATGGCTCCAATGTACAAAGAAGGCGATCTAGTAGCCATCCAAAAGGACTCAATTTGGAACTGGACTAAAACTACGACCAAAGTTCTTAGGTCCTTATAAAATAACTTAAAAGTGAATTCTAGAGATAGATATGAAGTGGAAAAGGTTGGTCATCACGAAGAACCGAACCACACCACCACCTCAACTGATTTAATGAAATATTTTATATACAAATTAAATTTTGGATAGTAATTATTATATTGAAATCTTTCTCATATTATATCCTTTTTCGAGAAATTAATTGCTATTATGTGGTGAAACTCGTTTCCAATAGTATTATCATATATTCGTTTCTTAACAATTATTATATTTTAGTATTATTCTTTTACCTTTCGACCTATTTGAAGGATATTATTTTTTTTTGTGTTTGTGATTTGGTATTTAGTTAATTACAAGTCGAAATATAGAATATTTTGGTATTTTTATGTTTTATTTTAGATCGGAATTGTAAATATCAATTTGTACATCTTTTTCATCTGTATATTTTATTATTATAAGAACAATATTTTTTTGGATTTGTGCATAAACATTCATGTATTTAAAAATTTATGGTTATAGCTGAATCCAAATAAAGTTTTCTTTAGTAAATAATTTAGCTCTCCAACATTGTAGGCGCTGAGACCAACTCAGTCAGAGGAGGGGTGATTTTTGTAGGATATTATTCATTTGTAGAGGTTAGATCATATCACATTTACCGAGGTCGGCAATTCTAATCAAACAGTATTCCACATCAACTGCCATCTAGCGTCCTTTTTTAAAAACGCCGACATGAACCTTTTTCGCCAGAGGCCACTAACATTCGTCGAGAGAGAGAAGTCGTGTTTCGCGCGTCAGCTCTTACATTCGTCCGCGGGCGGTAAATCTTAATAGTACCATAACGGGTTC
The DNA here is from genome assembly GCA_019973955.1 of Trichonephila inaurata madagascariensis. Taxonomy (NCBI): domain Eukaryota; kingdom Metazoa; phylum Arthropoda; class Arachnida; order Araneae; family Nephilidae; genus Trichonephila; species Trichonephila inaurata. Next base: position 14,028 of record BMAV01025606.1, read on the forward strand.
TATCTAATTCGTCCGCGCCAGGCGGTAAGTCTTAATAGCACCATAATGAATTCTATTTAATCTCAATTGCCTCCTTAAGTAATGTGATCTAACTTTCCTATTCTTCCGAAATAATAGCATCTAACTTTCTATTCTTTTTGCAATATTCCCCATGTAAATACTCCTATAATTCTTAATAGAATTATTTAGTTTTCAACTAGTTTTAACAACGAACTATGACTGTCTATTTTATTTCAAAATTAACTAACACACCCTAAAAACCCCTAGACACCACGCCATAAAAACCCCACCATCTGAAGAATCCAATCTTTTTGGAAGATTTCGGTTGGATTCCCACATATATATGTATGATATATATATATGTATATGATATATGTATGATATGTATATATATATGTATGATATATATATGTATATTATAAAATACGTAATACTACTCAAATGTATGTAAATATCTGGTTTAGAACTTTCAAATGAGAAAATATATTAATTTTTCTATTTACAAGATGAGTGTCACAATTTATAAAAGGTATGTTTGGAAAACTAGCGATAGAAGCCGAAAACTGTTATCTGTAGAATTTTATACCAAATTGAAAGGTTAGTAATTATACACTCACTTCCAAAAGTTAAACACGAAGATGTAAAATACAAAAAAATCAACAAATACTGCTTTGATTGACACAAAATTTGGCAGTAAAGTAGCATATATATATTTATACATAAAACAAAATCAATAATTATATACAGAAATGAAAACAATATTAAACTTTTGTAAGTTATCAGATAATGTCATTCTGGAGACTGAAACAGAATTATGTATAAAGGTAAAATAAACAGCATAAAATGAAAAAAAGGGCATTAATAAGGTATGTGATCCCCCTCATCTATATGCAAAGTTTACACCTTCTGGCCATGCTTTCAATTAGGTGGTCCCCCACCGCAGAATTAAGCAATCGCCATTCTTCTTGTAGAGCAGTTTCCAGCTCAATAAGAGTGGCTGGAGGTGGGAAATGTGAAGATACAGCACGGCCGAGAGCATCCCAAAGATTTTCTTTGGGATTAAGGTCGGGTGAATGTGCTGGCCACGCCATACGCGCAATCCCTTCACTCTCCAGGTAGTCATCGACGATGTCAGCTCTATGAGGACGTGCATTATCGTCCATCAAAACAAAAGTAGGGCCAACTGCTGCAGCGTACAATCTCACGATGGGTACTAGGACTTCATCTCGATACCGGACAACCGTCACAGAACCCCGTTTAAAGATGTGCAGGTCGGTGCGGTATCCTAAGGAAATCCCTGCCCACACCATAATGCTTCCGCCTCAGAATGCGTGATGTTCCGTGATGTTTTGGAGCAGATTGCGTGTTCCTTGTTTACGCCATATCCTTATACACTTGTCATCTGGCTCCAGAGCAAATCTTGACTCATCAGTAAACATGACATTGCCCCAGTCAGACACAGTTTAATTGCCATGTTACCGGCACCACTTTAATCGTGCCCCTCTTGATTGGACTAATAGAGGAACACAAACTCGTGGTACCCGGGCATACATTCCATTCATATGTAATCTTCGGCGTACAGTAGCTGCAGATATAGCCTTACCAATGGACGCTGTAACCATAGATGTCACACGTGTGGAGGTCGCTCTGCAGTTCCGCTTGGCTACAATAGCAATATATCGATCTTCCGCGGGGGTTGTAACCCTTGGGCGACCACCTGCGGGCCTTCGGACAGCTGTCTGTGTGGTTTGGAACTGTTCCCATAAACGTGAAATTATAGAATGATGAACGCCGAAGAAAAGAGCAACATCTGTGATCGACTGTCCTGCTTCAATGCGCCTCACAGCATGCCAGCGCTCAGAATCTTCCATTCGTTTTTTGGAAGTCATAGAAACACGCATGTTTTGAAAACAAATTGTACGAAAGTTTTAAACACCTTCTATCAGCACTTACAATCAACTTCTGTAACCCTTCATAAAGCTGGCTTCTTATAAGACTGCCCTTTTTACATATTTCTTGACATGAAAGCAGGATTGGCTGTTACCTAATATATATTTGCATACTTTCATCTATCTCTGCAGCGAATTGCATCCTCTTCAATTATGATTGGCTTCCGGAAATTAGCATTTTCCTCTCCGTGCTTAACTTTTGGAAGTGAGTGTATATGAATAACTGAATGTAATTTTTTTTGTACATTAGATATAAATTTGAATGTAAGAATATATGTGAAAACATTTATTGTTACGTTACTTTGTTGGAAATTTCAAACCAAACAAAAATATGGATTATATACATTCCCGACTTATTTTTTCAGAGTATTCTTTTAATGTATTTTTATTTGTGTTTTATAAGAATTTTGTTTGATTGAGATACTAGCTGATGTTTTTTATTAGGCTAAATGTATTTATAATTTTAGTCTTTTGAAGAATATTTGATAGTGACTAGTCAATGTACATCATTGCATTTGTATAATTGTTTTAATTAATATTCATTTTAATTGTCCTAATATTGTGGATTTTAATTATAAATGTGTATATATAGTGTTAAAATTTTGTGTGAAATAAATTTTTTCTTTTTTTTTGTACATGAAATTTTTCATTTGACTGATGACTTTGATTTCATTACACAAATGATTATAATTAATACAGTGGAACAACTTATATGAGTTATTCATGAAAATTTTTCAGGTTACCATAAATTTAAATAATAAATACAAAATTGAATGGGAACTAAGTTATTAAGAAATAAAAACATAGATTATATTTACCCTTGTTTGAAAGATAATACATTAAAATCACTACAGAAGTATTAGAAATCATTGAGTGATATTTTTTACTCTATATCAGTCGTCTTCAAACTGTGTTCCACAGAAAACTCGGATTCCAAAAGTCAATAAAAAAATATTGAGAAGAAATAAATATGTATGCAAAATGGATTTATGTTCTCTATGAACTTTGTACAGTTACAAGTATCTAAAACTCATCCTATTCATTAAAACTGAAAATTTTATATATAACTTTATTTTGCAATACTTTTTAAATTTTTATTATAATATATAATAAAAGAATATTAAAATGTGTGTTTAATATTTATATACGTATATACTTCCTACTAGATTGTGAATATTCTATTGTTTATACTACAGTGATTTTCAAAGTGGTCTATATGGACCCCCAGGGGTCTATGACAAAGGGGGTTTTAAATCAGTGAAAAAAATAATTTCGGGTCCATGAGGTGTAAATGGGGGGTTCTGCCCAAAAAAAGGGTCATATTTTTAATTTTAAAAGAAAATTTAATCTAGTGTAAACCAAATTTACTTATTTAACAGCTTTATTTACTATATAAATTTACTGGGGTTATTTTGCACAGTTACAAGAAGACAGCATAAATTTTACTAAACAAGGACCATCAATTCAGTGTATCTTGCCAGAATCAATACAAAACTGTGGACGTCGTAAATTTGAATAGTTTCTCAATTTGTCATAGAACAATCTGCCAGAAAAATGACGTTTTAACCTATGTTCAACACTTTTAATGTTTTATTCAGTTTTTTAAACTAGGTTTGGAAAGTTTTACTATGGTAATAACCCCGTAGATAATGAATTAGTTGTCACATTAAAAAAAAAAGCCTGATTACAAAAAAAACGATTTTAATAGCCCGACGAAGATCAAATTAAGGCTTAAAAAAATTAGCTTTTGGCTTTTAAAAAGTATACCTGTTATTTATCCCCAATTAGAAATATCTCAAGAAATTTCTTTAAATTTCTTTTCAAAAAAGGGTTTCAGCGCACTTCCTTTAAAAAAAAAAAACTACTAACTGAGGAGGTTTAGGCTTAAACCTGAAAAGATTAAACCAAATTTGAAAATTTTTTATTGAAATAATAGTATCATCCCCTCATTAAAAAATTTGTTATTTTTTTGTAAAAATTATTTTATACATTAACCATTTTTTTAAATTTAATTAATTACATGTTTCTTTAAATTTTTAAACACTCTACTTAACTACAATTATAAACATAAAACTTTTAAAATAAGTAGTGCTACTCCAGCTGTCAAAAAACATTTAAGTTGATATATTTGCAAACATTTATTATTAGATAAGTAGGGGTCTACACAAAACCGAAAAACATGGCAAGGGGTCTATGAGACAAAAAAGTTTGGGAACCGCTGGTTTACTATCTCAGGTTCTGTGAGATAATTTTATACTCATTAATTAGCAAAACAAAATATTTTCTAATGAAAAATGCACCTTTTTACATTTGTCGAAAACAACATCTATAATAACGGAGTGAGTGAATATTAACGTTGCACTGTTCAGCTACATGAGGGGTTTTGGCGACGGTCCTCGTAATTTTGAACCAAGGTCAAGTGACAAGGATGACGCCTGAGTTGGAATCCCCCTCTCCTAACTACCCCACCAATGGGAGAATGTTTAAGCTCTTGACGGATTTAATGTGCATCATACCCCTGCATGGCGGGCCTTTAGTGGTACTTGGCTCGAAGTTATGACATGCCAGCAACGATCCAATACCTTGACCACTAGGCTACCATGGCCACTATAATGAGGGAAAAGGAACAAATTATCGAGTTGATGTTAAAATCTAAATTTAAGAAAGAACAGCTGTTAAATTTTAGGTTGCAAAATACACAGGATTTCTCACACAACAATAAACATTTTAATACCATTCAGAACATTGTGTTTAAGTGAAATAAATTTCTCAACGTAGGTGGCTACAAAAACAAATTAAATTCAGAATACACACATTTAATGCGATTACATTTAATCTCAATAGACTTAAACTTCAAAAGGGTTTGGTAAAAAATCTAAATATTTTTCCCAGTTACTAAATATAATGCATGGGTGGGGACACTTGAATCCAAATTAATATTCTTAATAGAAAAACTATTTTAAAAAAATTAGATTAGATTTTTTAATGAAATAAATGCAAATTTTTTTTAATTGTCTTAACAAAAGTACTTATAACATGTTGATTTGCTTTTAATATTTTTGGGATATATTCTTCGAAAGTATTGGAATAGGTTTCCCACGAAAACTTTTTCTAGATTTCCGGTTCCATAAAGCCCCTTTAAGTTCAGGTTTTATGAGTTAAAAGTTTGAAGACCACTGCCTATATCAGTTAATATGTTTTTTTCGGTACTGAAATAACGGGTTCCAAATTTTCTTCAAATATTGATAATTTGATTTTTTTTTAAAAACCTCATTTTTTTGTTAAAAAAATTTCCAAAAATTTTTAAACCAAATTTATTTTCCATTCTTTTTTTTAAAAATTTGATTTGGGGCAGAATTGGTACATACTAGTTATATTTAAAATTTTCCCTCAGGGGGAAAAATTTTTTTAAAATTTGCACTGAATAAATGAGAAAAAAAGGGTAAATGATTTTAATTTAAAATAGTTACTTTAGATACTAAACGGGTTACTTCTTTGAACTTTTTGGGAAAAAAATAAGTCTCAGAAATTTAATAACCTTAATTTATTTATTTGAAGACAAGTAATTCATCTCATGAAATTCCAAAAATAATTTTACAAGGACTTAATCTTCTTAATTTTGTATAAGAACATGTATTAATAAAATTTTTTATAAAAAACATGTTTTATAAGTACAACTTAAGAAAACAGAATGAACATATTATAACTTCAACTTAATGGGGGAAACAAGTATTTCTCAAATATAATTTTAAGTAAATTTCTAGAAATACATCATTAGAGAATCTTATGTAACCTACTTTCCAACAGAAAAATTTTCTTATTTCTTACATCTTCAATAAACATTTTAGACTAGTATTGAAGGAAGTTATATAAGAAAGAGACTGCAGATTACAATTTAAAACTGGATAACTTGCTTTATATACTAATTGCTTTTTATGGGAAAAAAATCTTGTTTTTAACTTGTTTATTGATTTGTAGGCTAATAATTTACCTCCTAAAATTTCACAAAAGAAATGCTTTAAAATAATAAACCATCTTAATTAAACAAAAATGTATATAAAAAAATCTAATTTTATATCATAAGTAAATCCTCTCCAAAAAAAGAAAGAAAAATATGTATAATCTACTCTAATTTCCTACTCACTGAAAAATATATATTTCTCAAATGTAAATTTTCTGCAGGAATACATCTCCATTAGAATTTTGCAGTATCTACTCTCTAGCATTATTCTTTCTGTTATTTTGTATTTATAAGGAAGATGAATGTTTTCAACTTTTTTTGTACTAACTAGGATTGTTGAAAATTATATGTTTATTGCAAGCATTAGTACATTATATTGAAGTATTTGCATAAGATAATATTTTCTTTTATGAAAATACAAATGCAAGAAATTTAAAATTTTAAATGAACACACACACTAATTACAATGTTTAAAAAGAAAAACATATCGAATTTTATGCTATTAACTGTTACAAATAGTAATTTATTTAGTTTTTAAGGTAGATTACGTTCGGAACCGTGATTTTGCAAAAGTGTGTAAATGGATAATATTTATGATATTTAGCGTCACTTAGATTAGACAATGTATATAAAATTGGGTTAAGAATAGTATTACAATAAAAATTATTTAAGTATTAAGTAATATTTTGACAAAAAAATTAACTTAGAATAACCTTTTTTCCAAATGTTCTCCTTTTGTAAAAAATGCTTCTATTGTATTAATATTTTGCCTGTATATAGCTCAGACCTCTGTACAGAGGCTCAACTAGAAGTTTTGAAGTGCATAACTTGGAAGTCGGTTTATCCATGTTTTACGAAAACAGAAGGGAGAAATTTTAAGAAAATACGCCGATAATTATTTCAAATGGTTGTAACTCTGAAAATAATGTGAATGTTTCAAAAATCACAGTTGAGCCTCTGTACAGAGATCTGAGCTATATAAAGGCAAAATATTAATACAATAGAAGCATTTTTTACAAAAGGAGAACATTTGGTAAAAAGGTTATTCTAAGTTAATTTTTTGCCAAAATATTGTATTTAAATATTTTTTTTTGTTGTCATAATGTCCTTAAAACAATTTTATACATGTATTCTAATCTAAGTGATACTGTAACAAATGGTTTTATTTATCATTTATTTATTGTAATGATTACTAGATGCCGCGACCAGACAGAGTACTTGGAGGTTTTCCCCCTGGTGGGAAAACCGGTAGTTGATTGATTAAGACGGTGGATTTTCTGGTGTATGCATCGCGCGGAAAATCCTTCCCCACGTGTTCCTGTAATGTTATATATTTATTCTAGAACTGTATAAATGTACCTGTGTACAGTAAATAATCTGTATTTAGCCCTGAGGTGAATAAATTCCATCTAATGATCTATCCATTCATCCCAGCGTGATAAAACTGGCGCCCAGACCCGTGGCCTAAGCCTTACGACCCCGTAGAAGCAGAAACCGCCGCTGTGAGGAAACTCCGCGGGAAAATGAAAATTTAACCGGCTCAGTAAACCATACCGTCACGGAAGAAAGTCTTGCGCCTGAATCCTTCTAAAGCAAGAGATGAACCCGAATACTTTTTCATTTTGAAATCACCCGTCTACGGTCCTGCCGAAAATCGCTGGAAATTGAAAGAGACAAAATGAATCATCTTGACTTCAATTGTCTGTAGAGGAAAAAGAAGAAAATCTATTTCCTGTTGAAAGTTTTCAAAATTCGTGGTAGCAATCCTGCTACAGTGTGTTAGTGCTAGAGATAATTTCTTCAAAATTCGCGGTAGCAATCCTACTACAGTGCGTTAGTGCTAGTGATTATTCTTCAAAATTCGCGGTAGTAATCCTGCAATAGTGTTTTGTGCATTTTTTCATATACAAGTGGTAGCAACCTGCTACAGTATTGTGTGTGTGTGTGTTTTGCAAAAAGAAAAAACAACTGATAGCAACCCTGCTATAGTGTTATTGATCATTATACATTGATATTGATTACAATAATCATTTTGCTTGATATATTATAGAAGAATTTCATATTGAATTTTTGTAGCATTACACAATTTTGTGTGTGTGTGTGCATGATCTTATTTTATTATTTTATTTCATTGATTTTTTGGTATTCTTATGCAATGTGTGTGAGATAATTCTTAATTTTGCCTTATATTAATTTATTTCTTGAGATAACGTTTCCTGTTAAATATTTTGAATTGCCCATTGATAACTATTATTTTGCTTGATATTTTACTGATTTCATATTGAATTTAGGTAGCATTCATTTTACATGCCTGATTATTTTAGTTTTGTTTAGTATTTTCATTGCATTGAATTTTTGTATCATTACAACTGATGATTCATAAATTGTCTTTATATAATTTTATTATTTGAATTAATGTGTGTGTGTTCCATGTTGGTATTTTGAATGTTATTAATTTATTTACCCATTTGAATTGTTTTTTTAAGTGCATAATAATTTATAAGATTTAAAGGCTAACTATATTTTAAAGTTTATTCCAATATCTGTTAGAGCTTTGGTGGACAATCAGGCCCTGACCTTAGCTATTTATTTTATTTATTTGCAATTTTTAAACTTTTTCAATCATGTCATTTCTGAAAAAGGGGAAAAAAGCTGATCTCATTAAGTTTGCTATTGAGTTAGGTGAATTTGAGTCTGATGGGGAAGAGCTAAAAATAATTGAATTAAGGGCTAAAATTTTATCAAATGATGCTTATAAGGAAGCCTGAATTTGTAAAATGTATCTTTGAGGGAATCGTATTAAATAGGATAGTTGAGAAAAACGAACAAAAAGAGAAAACACTGCGTGAATTCGAGCTGCAGAAAATACGACTGCAAAATGAGACTCAAAGAGCTGTAGGTCCACAAACCCTACCCCAAGCAAAAATCGAATTAAAAAAGCTGTTACCAACATTCAATCCTGAAGTTGATAACATGGACTTGTTCCTCACCTTATTCGAACGTCAAATGAAGCTTTTGGATCTTGGTGAAGATCTGTGGGTATCCTATCTCATTGGTGCCCTACCTAGTGATGTAACCTTCCTCATTGCCCGTGAGCCTGAGGATAAATGCAGGGATTACTCCCACATTCGAGGAATGCTTCTGCAACGGTTCAAGTTAACCGCAGAAAAATTCCGGAAGCTGTTTTCACGTCACAGAAAAAGCCAAATGGGACGTGGAAGGATTATTATTTTGAAATCCGAGCATATTTTGAAAGTTGGCTCAATGAGCTTAAAATTGATTCATTTGACGGCTTGAAGAAGTTGATGATTGCCGATCAAATGAAAAAGAGATGCTCTTCAGAGTGTAAGGAACATTACCTGGATATCTGGGAAGAGCTTATCTCCCCAGAAATGTTAGCAGATAAGCTGGAAGCTTTCGACAATATCCGGCGCTCCTTACCCAGTGGTCCTAGGAAACATGTGAAGGCAAGTGAAACCGTAAATGATGGAAGACAGGTATCATCCAGGAAACCTGACCGCCTTCCCAAAAGAGAATATTCCCATCCAGTACCAAATGAGAGATCCCCTCTCAGATGCTATGGCTGTAGGAGACAAGGGGTGATAAAGTCCAGGTGCTCTACCTGCAACCCCAACTCCTCACAAAGAACAGACGTAGCAACCAATCATATCAATGCTTACACGACTCAGACCAGATGCCCTCGATTGACCCTAGTCGACATAACTTTCTGTGAAATAAAGGGACGTGTTTGTGTAGACACAGGATCTTCGCATTCAATTGCTGGGGAAAGGATGTACCAGGTATTTAGGGATAAGGGACTCCTCTTCCAGGAAACCACATTAGCTATGAGCTTGGCAGATGGTCAACAGACCACAGGTGAGGCCCTCACAACCCAAGTGATGGTAGAGATTGAGGGGAGATCAGTCTTGACCAAATTCATAATTCTCCCAAAGGCAAAGGGAAATAGAACTCTTCTAGGAACAGATTTCCTTAGTTCTGCTGGTTTGATTCTAGATATGAAGAATACTTGTTGGTACTTCTGGGACAATCCTACCCACAAGTATCCATTTGGTGAAGAATTGGACACCCCGTCCATAGCTGAGAAGATGTCCAGCAACGCCTTCCAATTAAGAGAGGGGAAGGTGAAAGTTTAACTTCTGTCCAGAAGGAGAAACTTACCCTCCTGTTGGAATCCTTCCAAAATGTCTTCGAACCAGGGGGAGAATCAACACCTATCTTAGAGCACTACACCTCTCCTTTTAATAGTGACAGTGTAAAACCCATTATTCCTCTTCGTAAACGTGGCCGTCCACCAAAGTTCCCACAGTCCCCTGGTTCCTCGTCGGGACGCCGTCGGAACCAGAGGGGGAGGATGTAACAAATGGTTTTATTTATCATTTATTTATTGTAATGATTACTAGATGCCGCGACCAGACAGAGTACTTGGAGGTTTTCCCCCTGGTGGGAAAACCGGTAGTTGATTGATTAAGACGGTGGATTTTCTGGTGTACGCATCGCGCGGAAAATCCTTCCCCACGTGTTCCTGTAATGTTATATATTTATTCTAGAACTGCATAAATGTACCTGTGTACAGTAAATAATCTGTATTTAGCCCTGAGGAGAATAAATTCCATCTAATGATCTATCCATTCATCCCAGCGTGTTAAAATACTAAATATCATGAAAATTTTACATTTATGCGCTTTTTTAAAATCATGGTTCCGAACGTAGTCGGATACCTTAAGAAATTTAGAAGCTTTAGCTGCAACTTTGTGATAAAGCACTTTTTAATTACTTTTAAAACCTTTGTTCTGTTATAGAAACTTCTGAGAAAAACCATAACAAGTATTTATTTATTGGGGATGAATTTACACACACCTTTTTTTCTCTATATTTTGTATGATAATGAAAAAACATCATTCCAAAAATACATGAAATGATTTAAAATTTTCTTTCAAAATCAATAGAACTAATACTATTTCAAACCACATAAACATTAAATTTAATATAATCATCCTAAAAGTCAGTTATTTATAAAATCATGTAACACATTTAAGCTTTTTAAAAACTAATAGAAACCTTGTTGCATCAAGAAATATCAAGTTTTATTCCTTTCCTCTCATTTTCTAACATATTCAGATTACTACTATCGCATTACTTCTCGGTTGTCCGATTCAATAATACAGGATTCTTCCTGTCCAAATCCCCTATTTCCTAAAGATTTTCCTGTCCCCAACGCTATGCACTAAAATACGGCTGCTAGAAACCGATTTCTCCTGCATTCGAGAATAGACTCGTCCACACGCATGCGTAGTAAAAACTCCCATTGCCAGCTGTATTGTATTTGAGAAGCTAGTAAAATGGGCCAAGTAATAGACTATCTCATGTGCGATCTAAAGCACCAGACAGTAAACAGCCCTGGCGGGCTAGGTGCTCCGTATCCAAAAACCCTGCTAACAATCTCACAAACAAATACACCCTTAGTTTAAACTAATATCACTCACTTTTTGCACCATCCTAATATATATTATAAACGCGAAAGTTTGTGAGGATGTTTGGCCATCTTTCACGCAAAAACAACTGAATGGATTTTAATGAAACTTCACAGTAATATAGCTAATACATCAGAATAACACATAGGCTATAATTTATAAAGACATTGTGTGAAGTGTCCAAAATATAACGATAGTTGTCAAGTGAGTAGGAAAAAATTCTGCCATCTGCAAGCAATTCTGGCGAGCTCTGCAAAAAAGCCCGCGTCAGCATATATCTAGCTTTTATTTGTGAAGAAACACTTTTTGTTTTGTCTACGCAAGGAGCTGGCTTCTAATTAATTTCTGTGATCAGTGTAATCCGTATTTTTTTTATTTCAGAAGAAAACTAAGTTTTAAAGGAACAGGTTGTTTTAAATATCTCTTTAGATAGCTACCTTTGATTTTTTTCATGTGTGAACCATAAGAAATTGATCCTTATATCAAAATAAATACTTTTATCGCTTCTGGTACTTAAAGTAAATAAACTTTGTCTTTCACACTACATCATTTGTTAAATTTGCATAGTTTGTTTGTGGTTAGTAATTAATTATAACGCTATAATTTTAATTGAATAGGCAGATATAGCATTTTTTAAGTATAAAAATAATAATAATTACTGTATTATATTTTTTGGAGTGAGTGAATATTAACGTCGCACTGTTCAGCTACACGAGGGCTTTTGGCGACGGACCACGTACTGTAAAATCCGGCGTACAAAGCGCATCTGTACTTTCAAGCTGCATTTTTTAATTTTGAGGAATATTCGCCGTATAACGCGGGCCCCCTTTTTTATGAAGGAACCTGAAATGTGTACGTTTGCAATGCTATTATATTTGAAAGCCATTTCTTCAAGGTATTATCCAAGGATTTTGAAAAAATAGTGTATTTCTAGAAGAACAACCCTTTTAGTAAATAAACAGTATTCCCATCTTTGCAGAAGTCTAAATTTATTTTATGCACATCTCTGTTTTTTTATTTTCTCGAAGCCATAATTTTTATACCCGGTGTATAACGAGCACCCTCAAACTTCGATGTAATTTTTTGAGTTAAAAGTGCGCGTTATACGCAAGATTTTACGGTAATTTTGAACCATGGTCAAGTGACGTGGACGACACCTGAACTGGCAACCCCCTCCCCAGCTCCTAACTACCATACCACACCAACGGGAGGACGTCTGAGCTCTCGACAGATTTAACCTTCCATCTACCGACGCGGTACTTATAAGTACCACTCACTTTAAAATAACATAGAATAACCAAATTTTACGAATATTCTGACAATACTTAGCAGGAATATTCTTTGAAATCCACTCTTCCAAGATATATGGCAGCAGGGGTTCTATGACGAGTATTTTAGCGGGGAAGGCGAATAGTTTTGCAGCAGAAATTGCGTTTTCAGCTGATTGTAAAGATTATCATTTTTCACTCGAAAAAATAGTTAATTTCAAAATTCAAATGTCTTATGTTTTGTGTATGTTAATGAAGACCTTAGAAAACGATTTGACTATTTATTTTAAGTGAACGGTGTGTATAATTAATTTTACAGTGGAATATCTTTAATTAATTAATTAATTAGCTCTAACGGATTAAATTTCCCAAAGTTGAGTGTTTTGTTTATGTATATCCCTTAATTTTCAATGTAGTGATCCAAAAAAAAAAATACCGAAGGAAAAAAAAACTGCAGTAAATCATAATGCGGTAGACAAAGGGTTAGCGTGGATCGTTTCAAAAACCGTGGGGGGTTTTTCAAAGCTCTAATAAACTCGGGCTATGAAAGTAGATAAATTTTTTAACTTGACACTATCGCCCAACTTTTCCCTGTTTTTCTTGAACCCCTTTAAAATTTTTAAAAGAAGGGTTGTCCAATTTAAAATTTTTAAAATAAAATAAATACGAAAAGTAATAAATGTATTACCTTTCCATTAAATTTTTTCCCTATTTTAAGCGTTCGTTACACAAAATTTTTTAACAATGTGTTACTTTTGCTGACAGCTTGGGAAAGGGTATTTTTAAAAAATCAATCCTCAAAGAGGTTACGGGATTAAAGAAAAAAAAATCCTTTTTATCAGCTATTAGATCACAGCTTAAAATTTTCAAAGGTGTTTTTTTTTTTTTTTTGTTCGTTGGGGGTAAAAAGCTTTTTGTTTAATTTGCAATTCACAAAATTAACTCATTAAAAACTTCTTTATCCTTCAATCTGTGATGCTTAATTTTTGAGTTCACCCGTGTGAAGAACGGGTATACCAGTTAGTTTTATATAATTCACAAAAATTCACTACTCGCTGGTTTAATCAAGACTGATCGCCTTGGCAATCTTTACTTATAAGCGCGACAAAACTTCAGAAAAAAACCGCCGTGTCACTGAACGTGACATTGTGGAAGATCTACTTTCTAGAAGATTCCAGGGGTTCGAACCCCCAACATGGCCCCAATCCCCCCCGGGTCGCCAAAAATGATCCCAAACGGCTCTCCCCCAAGATTTTGCCAAGTTCTCAATTTTGCCAAAAACCGAAAAGGGGGCATTGCGTAGTACAAAATTTTTAACATGAAATAAATATCAGAATAATAAAAATAAAAAAACCCTAAAATACAAATTATTTACATATTTACAAAAAAGAACACTCCTCCTCCTAAAAAGATTGCACGCCCCGGGCTTTTCCCCTTAGAAAGAGGATCATTTTAAAATCACTCACATAAAAATCACCTATAAAGTAACAAATGTATTCCCAGCATATACAATAAAATAAATTAAAAAACACATGAAAAAATGTAAACATAAATTGTGCAATATTAAAATAAAAAAGGAATTAGAAAAAAATAATTTACTTACTTACAAAATTTAATGACCATGGTGAACAAAAGGTTTTATTTCTTGGCCAAGATAAGGGGCTAGCCTTTTAATGAAAACCTTCGGTTTTGGGTTGGTGATTTCTGTATCCGCACCAAAACGTTATTCATTCTTTTAGGACTGTGTGGGGACCGGTTTATCTGCAGCTTTGGAGATAGCCCTTTTGCGCGTTTCGGATTCCATAACTATACTTTGTCACCTTCGTAGTCGTGTCCTGTTGCTCTTACGCTATCGGGTCTTCATCTTCTCGAGTCAAACCGATTCTTTCCTAGCCAGATGATGATTTCCTCCATCCGTGTCTGGAGTTCCCTCGACATACCCTCAGGCCCCAAAAGGGGGCATCTGGTGGTCGCTGAACAAAGATCTGCAGGCAGACGAAGATCTCGTCCGAAGAGCATCTGGGATGGGGAAAGCCTGGTCTCGTGAACGCACCCTTGTAAGCAGGAAAAGGCTTTTTTTTTTCCCAGTCTTGGTGATTACTGGATCCCGGGAGAGAGGCTGTTCGGGATGGTGTTGAATCTCTACCATGCCGCCCAGATTGGGATGCCGTTGTTTTGGTTTTGTCGGGGCGGTATTTCCACAGTCTTTTCAAACTGCAGAATCAAGTTTCTCCCTTGATCGGATGCAGTTGTGGGACCCCGAATCGTGAGATCAGTTTTTAACTAGAACCTCTGCAACAGTTGGGGCCTCTTGGTCGGAAATGGGATGGCTTCGGCTCGTGAAGTAGTCGATAACCAGGATGTTGTTGCATCTGACAATCCCCGAAGGGGACCTGGGATGTCAAAGCTATTCGTTCGAAAGGCGCTCCCACATTATACGCGGTCTTCCTCGGGGTTTTTTTGCGTGCAGCACGGGGTCACATGTGCGCCAAACTTTTCCACGTTACCCCACATTTTTCCCAGAAAAAGCGCTCACGTTTTTTGGGTCTTCATAACCCCAAAAATGACCTCCAGTTGAACTCCCATGGGCCTTAAGAATTTGCTTTTTTTGTTTTTGGGGGTATAAATTGCCACCTGAATGTTTTCCGTCGTCAGACTCCCATTTTCGATAAAAAAACAAAATTTTCCCAGATGGAGAGGGCCCAAAACCCCAGTAACCTTCGTTGGGGAGGGAAAAGGGGCGATTCTTGCCGCTGGGTTTTTCGTCTATGATGGGTTTTATTTCAGTATCAGCCAATTGATCTTTGGGGACGCTCTCATTACTCCACGGGCCCAACCATTTGAGGCGTTGTAACTTGGTGGACTAGGGATCTATTCCCAAATTTCTTTTCGATTCTCGGGGTATTTGCATCTCTGGACAGGGCTTCTGGAGGGTCTGCTTTTCCCAGTGACCCTTTTTCTGTCAAATTTCCACATCATACTCCTGTATCTCTGTACCCCCCTAGCTATTTGGCCTTCGGGATTTTAAAATTCGTGGGGTAATGGGGATCTGTTAGCAGCGGAACCCCCCTAATGGATGGAAGTGCCCCAAAGGTTTTTTACAATAGCGGCAGTTCCTTCCCCGATCACAAAAATAATTTCTTTCTGGTTTGGACAAGCACTTTAAAATAGGCGATGACAGCCCTGACCTTCTATCTCTTGAGACAATACACCCCCAATTTTTCATGACTTGCATCTGTATCCAGAATAAATTTTTTCCCAATTTCGGATAGAGGATTAGAGCAGATGTTAGTGCGTCCTTGCTTTTTAAAAGGCGTTGTTCAATCAACCGCCCAGATGAATTTCTGTTTTGTGGGTCAGCTTATGGGTGGTCTGGGTCGTTGAGGAATTTTTCACGAATTTCCGGTAATACTTGAAAACCCCAAAACTCCGGGCTGGTGAACATCCGTCGGGCAGTTCCAGTCTTTCACACCCGGATCTTATCGGGTTTGTTCGTACACCTTCTGCCGAAATGATGTGTCTGAGATGGTGACTTCACCCCGGAATAGGTGGTTTTTTGGGATGGACTTAATTTCAGGTTGTTTTTCATTTTTGTAGCACGTCTATTTGTTAGATTTTTGGAGCACCCCGATGATAATGTCATCAAAAATAAACCAGGGAAACCTCATACGAAATCCTCCGAGGACTGTTTCCCTAAGGGCCTCGAATTTGCGGGTGCGACAAGACGAAAACAAAACCCTTTAAAATTCCACAGTCCGTCCCGTGTGAAGGCAGTTTTTCTTTTTTCGTCAGGGTGGAATTTACCCCCCTCCCCCCTTGAGATCTGGGTAGAAAACCAGGTATTGCCGGGAAATTGTGCAGTATGTCACTTTTTTGGGAGGAAGCTGCTCTTTTTTGGTGACGTCATTCAACCGACGAAATCCACACAGAATCTCGTAGAACCATCTTTTCCCTTTACCAAAACGGGGGGATGCTCGGGGCTTGACGACGGCTCTATGACATCTTTTCTTTCATGTCCTTAAGGTTTTGGGACTTCTTCCTGTTTGCAAAATGGTAAACGTCGGGGTGCTGCTTAAAAGGGGATGCTCTCCCGTACCAAACCCCTTAGTTAGTTCTTCCAAAGTCCTAGATTTTCTTGAAAATAGACCTTGGAATTCTTTAATTAGTCCTTCAGCAGCACATCTTTGTTTCTCGTCTGTCCGTGTTTTGTAGTAAATCCTTGACTATATCCTCTGAAGAAAGGTCTTGGCTATTGCATTTTCGGTCTACACAAGTGACAGGAGCACACGCTGCTATTACCTCTCCTTCCTCTATAGTCCTCGTCTTATCACTGATGTTAGCTATTCTCCTTTCAATTCGAGGGCTACTACCGCGAGGTATAGTACCCTTTTTAAAATGTCTGGGTGGGGTAATCAATTAGGCCGAAAGAAATTTTTTATTTTCTGCTACTAAACCGGGTTTTTACATTCAGTTCTTTGATAATGAGATGTTGGTTTTGCAATAATTTTCTGGTTGAATTCAAATTGAGTTTGTAAGCCAAAAGGTATTTTCCCAATTTTTTGCATATTATTTTTTTAAAAGCCAATTTAAAGTTATTGTTCTTCAGAAAAACAGTTCAAGAATACAGGGATCGGTGATATCTGCATATACCGTATGGTGATGTCTATATTTCCAAACCTTAGAGTGACTTTTGCTTTCCCTGCCCGAATCTTGCACCCTCACTGTTTTCAAAGGGAAAAACAGGGCGGCGTCCAGAAAAACTAAGTTTTTTAGTTTTTCCAAATCTTTTCTGATTATAGAACATTGGCTCCCTTCAAAAAAAACGGCGCGAATGTTTTAATTTTTTTCTTATTACTAAAAATCCCTTTTGCCACCATTTACCCGCCGTAACGAAGGGGTATGGGGGTTTTTTAATCAACCTCCACCCCTTCGGATTTCCAAAATTGGTTTTCTGTTTGGAAGAAGAGACGGGGTTTTCTTCCTTCCGCTCGGGGACAGTTTCATCTCGGTGTCCGTTCCACCCATCCCCAGCACTTAATTGCGTTTCTCTTGGTTCAAAATTAGCCTTTATGGTTTGCATTTCCTCTTTTATTTTTCCATTCCTTTATCAATCCCAGATTCCCTGGCCCTCTGCAGTCACTTAGCCCTCGGATGGAATGGGGTTTTGTGACTGGCTTGGTGGCGGGCCCAATTTCAGGGCAGATTTAAGATCTTTTCACATATGCCATTCTTACACCTTCTGGATTTCCCCATCTTTCAATCCATCCACGAAATATTAAAAGTTACTTCGCCCGTTGCTGGGTGGTGGAAAAACGTTTGGGGGGCCCCTTTTTTTCTTCGGAGGCATACCTGCAATCTTTCTCCGGGGTCTTGTTTTCTCTGCATACGTGCGTAATCCTGGAAATTTTTGCCGAACCGAAGATCTAGAGCTTTTTAGGGGGTTCAAATTCATGCTCTGTGTCGGGGAAAAGTCTGCGTACTTCAGCAGCTTCTTCCCTAAGGGGTTTTCTACTGACATGCTTTCACCCCTTCAGTCCATCGATTGGCTTAAAAATTGGAGAATTTAGTCTTTTATACCTCCCCGTTGGTTTTCCTCATAGGTAGATGTTTTTGAAATGGTGAGGCGTCAGAGACGCAGAAGAAAGCCTTCTGGAGCAGCAGAGACAAAGTTGCTTTGGTTAGTCGCATTTCCGGGCCGGGTTCTTTTTAAGATATTCCACTCTCTGTGACATAAGGCTGAAAATTTCCCCACCCCAATCTTTATCAACTTTTTTCTAATTTTTCTTCAACTCTAGCTCTACTTTCTCCTATCTTTTCTTCAACACGCAATCTTTTCTACAACTTTCAATGCTATTTTCTCTTGCCCTTTTTGATGCTCAACATTGTCGATTTTTTTTTCTGAGCATTCTTGGGGTCTTTTTGACATTTTTTCATTCTCTCTTGGCCTTTCTGCATATCTTCTAACCTTTCTGCATTTCCTGCCCCTTTTTTGCATTTCTGCCCAGTCTCTTCTTGGCCTTTCTCCACTCCTTTCTCATTCAGTATCATCCCGACCTTTTTGCATTTCTTGTTTTCCCCTCCCATTCTCTCCTTGTCTCTTCTTTGGGCCCTTTTCGGCATTGATGCCTTCAACAGAGCCTTCAGTTGCTCATCCACGCTCTTTTTATTGGCATAAAATTCCACTTCTGACACCAAAACTGTTAGTAGACCCGTTCACGGATTTTATGAAAAAAACAATCACAAAGAAAATAAACAGTTCTTCAAGAAGGAATTTTATTAAAAAAAAATCCAATCCTTAAATACAGGATTCAGCAGCAATATTCATATTTACATCCCCGAAGGTTTTAACCTTCAAACAATCAAACACAATAACCAGTGTTTAAAAATACACGTATGAAAAGATTATTCACAAGCACAGCCGAGCTAATCGCTAGTCAAAACAATCCCTACTTTCCTGGTTTTCAAGACTGATCGCCGTACGGGGAGATTTTTACAAAAAGGGGACGTTTCCCAAAATATAACCGTTTGGGTTATGAAGGGACATAGTGGAAGATCTATTTACTTTCTAGAAGTTTCCCAGAGGGTTCCGAACTCGCCAACAGGGTTTTCCCAATAACCCCAAAAAGGGGTTGCCAAAATGATGCCAACTTGGCTCTACCCCAAGATTTAAGTTCTCGTTAAATTGCCATTATAACGTAAGGGGCGGCACTGGTTGTGAGTAGCACAATTTTAACATGAAATAAATATAACAGAATAATATAAATGCATTAAAAACTCAAATACAAATTATTTAGACTATTTACACAAAATTCATAACAATATTTAATCAGACTATTCGTATGGAATAAAAACAAGTTATGAAGAGAAATGAGGGATGAAAAAATTATATAACTACCTTGGGGATTTGGAGTACAGCCGTAAACAATCCCAAATTGGGGTTTTTAAAAAAAGAATAATGGTTTTTTAAATTTTCATTTCTTTTTTTGTTTTCCAGTTTATTCTTAACACAATCTTTTTTGGGGGTGGATTTATCCATATTTTTTTTACAGTAAAGGGTAAAATTCCTGCAATTAGATACAAAAAATTTTTTTTACATTTTTGCTCGAATTCCCTTTTTTCACGTTTTAAACAACCGAAGATACGGGGGCAGAGGGGTACGCGGAAACGTATTTTGTCGCCGCTGCAGGGGGCCAACCTCGCCAAGAGTGTGTGAATCCATGACTGTTCATAAGTCGCCCCACAGGGGGGGCCTAGGGGGACAAACCGACTGATATCGGGGCATTTGGGGCCGAATTTAAAAAATGTTTTTTTTTTCTTTTTTTGTTACGAAAAAAAATTTGAGGAAAATTTTCTTCTAAAATA
Source organism: Trichonephila inaurata madagascariensis (assembly GCA_019973955.1). NCBI lineage: Eukaryota > Metazoa > Arthropoda > Arachnida > Araneae > Nephilidae > Trichonephila > Trichonephila inaurata. The sequence goes on from BMAV01025606.1 coordinate 34,060, forward strand.
TTTTATTTTCACTTTGGAAACGTGGAACATTTATTTTGTTTTAGACTAATTGAAAAGTCGACCCTTGCTATAAAATTTGTAAAAATTAAAAAAATAAATATTGTATTACGTGGCGATTTGACTTACGGGGTGGGCACCCGACCTATGGATACAAGTAGACATACCCATTTTGACGTTTTACTGCACTGATCTGAACGGATCCCGGAAATCGTCAGATTTCGTACTTTTTTATTCCCGGGAATGGCACGGGGGGTTAAATAATCCATGAAGTAGCTATTTTTACTGGACGGGATTTCAACCCCGGCTATAAATTTTTCTGACCCTACTGAGGCAATTTACGATCGTTCACCCGAAACTTCCTTTTACCAGGATGGCGAACCAGTGGTACACGTGCCATCAAGGCACCGACACAATACTTTTGGGGACGCCAGGGGTGAAAATGGTTTTAATTTTATTTCAAAAAAAAAACTCACTACGAAATATTACGAACAAACGCGGGATCGGTTGCGGGGGGGAGGGGGCTCATTAGTTAGTA
>BMAV01025607.1:0-28358 GCA_019973955.1 Trichonephila inaurata madagascariensis
GGGCCAAAAAGGGAAATTTTCCCAACTTGAGGAAAGAATGGAAATGGTCAAACTATTATTGGCATATTTTATTTGGTTGGACGAGAGTCAGGTTTTCATATTGTTCCTTTAAACGCCCCGAGTGCCTTGGTACTGGGCTTTCGTGATAAAGAAAGGCAGCTTTAAGGCTCCTTTACGATGAATATGTAAACAACTTTCATTCATTTTTATCATAGGTAAATTAAATTTTCTCATCAATCGGGAAACATCTAAACCAGGGATGGTGAACCAGGGGCGTGCGTGCCATTGATGGCACGCAACACAATATTTTGGGTACGCCAGCGATTTTAAAGGGTTTTTAAATTTTTTATTTCAAAATAACAAAGTTCAACATAATATTACGAAAAATTTAAAACAGTCGGTCCAGGGGGGGGGGAGCACACTCTCGTTCTTTATTGTCTTGCCATAGTTATGTCGTGGAATACAATTGCTGGTGATGCAAAGTTTGTCAGCACATAGCATAGTTAATTCCATCGACACAACTATGTTTTAAAGCTTACTTGTGTTATATTTACGATTTGTTTAACAGAGATTTTCAAATTTAGCGAATCTATACAAATATGGCATTATTAGTAAAAGCGACAAAGCGGTGTGTGTTTTTTGTTCTAGAATAGTGGTATGCAGACCATCTTCTGTAAATTGCATTTTGAAACAAATTACAAATCATCTTGTCAAAAAAGTGAACCACAGCAAAAATAATTAATTGCTTAGAAACCGTTTGACGGATGTGACTCCAATTAGCACGCATTCTACTAAAAGAGTAACACGTTACAATCCTAATATAAGTTATTTGTCATCCAATCGGCAACAACAGAAGTCCCACTAATGTTTACTTTAATTTGAACTACACATATAACTAAACCATTTAGAACTATACAGTGTAAAATGTATTTTTTCGTAGTAAGTAAAGAGTTTTGCGTTGTTAGTATTTAGTTTTATTATCTTCCCAAAATAATCACAAATAAAAATTCTTTGACGGCACGCCTATACCTCATTAAACACTTCTTTAGAAAAAAAATGGCACGTGGATTCAAAAAATGTGTGCCGCCCTTGATCTAAACGATCGACCAGATTTTCGTTTCCTCCTGTTAGGTACTCTTACATATACACCCACATATATATTTATTGTACTAGGTAGTGTGAAATAATTTTTTATGATTTATTCTTATTTATGATCGCTTAAAATTGACATTAAATATGTAAATGTGTGTGCAAAACACTTGGAATAAAAAATTTTTAAAAATATTTTCACGAGCATTTTATTGAAAACGAGATTATGACTGTACATTTTTAAAATGAAATATGTTATAATCGAGCAAAAACTCTTTTTGATACAGTCAACTTTGACTTTGCCTAAAATTTATACTAAAACATACTTCTTAACTTATTACTACATACTTCATGAAATTTCCAATAGAAATCACCGAAACAAGGCCTTAAAACAAAATCAATGCCTAGGTATTTTATCAACTACTTTTTAAAACTGATGCACCAAATTTCGTGATAAAAACATCAATATCGAAGTAAAATCTTAATACCTCAGGACTATAATTAGAATTACTCTACCCAAGTTAATGAGAAATAGTTTAACCAAGAGAAATATGTAGGGCAATGCAATTAAATTTTTGATTCACCGAATTCGAAAAACTTCAAGGAAAAAAGTAACATATCAGTATAAATACAAAAAGCATTATATATGCTTTGAAACTGTCGTGTAATTAAATTCTTTGAAATAGTTTAAAATAGATTTTATTAAGGTTGTTACAAACTACGCTATGAAATTCATCTTCCACGAGCTTGATTCCATTTTTTATATCGATAAAATAAGTTTTCATAATTTCATTCTTTAAAACTTTAAGAAAATAATGCACTCATGCATATTTATGAAATTTTATACAATTTTTATTTCTTTTTTTAAATAGCAATTAATAGAATAGGCAACTGCTTCTAAATTAAAAAGTAATTAATATTTGTCCACTGTTTTTAACACTATTTCAAAAAGACAAAAGAATGCTATTCGTGAAATATATTAATTTCGTGAACTTAGTTACAAAACAGGTTTTTTTCCTTTTTATAGCTAAAATGCTGCATTTTAAATATTAATTTCAATTTCTATGCGAGAAATATTTCAATATTAATCGAAGGAATCTTTTTCATTATTTTCATTTCTTAAGCGGAAAATTCTGTGCCAAACGATTTAATATAGGAAATTCACTCATAAATATTCATGAAACATTTGCATTTTATCGAATTATCGCTTGCGAAAATATTTCACAGATTTAAACAATAAATATTAAGCTTCATCATTTCATAACGAAATAGTATTTATTAATTTAATAGACATTTTAGTTCATTAAATATTCCTGCTAAGTTTGTAATTAATATGTATTTTGAAATTCTAGTTCAAAATATGCATTAGTTGATGTAATTTTTCAATTTTAGCCACTTTAAGGATTATGATACATCGTTTTAATTAATTTGTATGTAACAAACATTGTCAGTGAAATATTATTCTTATAATGCGATTTTCATTTGATTCTTCTTATTTCACTAGAGTATTCATTACTTAAAGCATTTCTATGTAAGGCTTAGCATTTAAGTTAATTTCATGGTGTTATAAATATCTAGGATTAACACATAATGCATGAATGTATTATTAATATCGCAATGCATTTACAGAGGACCACAAAAGTGTTCTTACACTTCCAAATTTCTATAAAATTTAAAGTTTTCGACTAATAAAAATTAAAATATCAGAATTGTAATTTTTTATGATATCTGCAACTTGTTCTTAATGAATAACGTAGCCAATTTTTAAAAGATAATATAACTATTATTATAAAAAATTAATAATCAAAAAATTTCTAAAAAATTACGCCACAGTACGCCATTTGTACACTTAAAAAAAAATCTGAGCTTAGTTTTAAATAATGAATTTTTTTTTTCAATACTTATTAGTAGGATATATTTTAGCGTCCACAACAACTTTTAAATGTCTTGGTATAGACTTCCTTATTTTTTTTTATAATTTCTGCTTCGATGTTCCTCCATTATTCTATGATTATTGTTTTTACTTCATGTTTTGTTTTTTAAATGTCATGTTTTTTAAAATCAAATTCTCATGAAATATGTTCTAATATGTTTGAATCAGATGATTTAGGAGGTTTTTTTTAGAATTTGGGACACTTACAGAGACACCAACGACGTACATTGAGAGTAGTGCATTTGGTGTCATTGTTAAAAATGAAATCGTCTGCATTATTCAAATTTTTGTTGCTCATACCGCCCCACCATAAGTTTCAGATCACCCCCGTTCATGTGAAGTAAAGTACCTGTCGTTGGCTTTTAGCCGAGCGCCATACAGGTGATAGTACGACTTTAACTTGGAAAATTACGAAGGAACGATAGTGGCGACAACCATCTCCACTCCACAATTTGGCTTGAACTGAATTGAGGGAAATTTTCTCCAGTTCCCTGCACGTATTCAGTCAACGATAATTTCAAATTTTTCTTTAAAATATTTTAAACAGAGTTTTGATTACAATCATAAAAATACCAAATTACTTAACCGAAGCCGATTTACACCCCCCCGCAAGAACGTATCCATATGCCTGTTCCAAACTAATTCTTTTGGGGTTAAGTTCCAGAAAATTAACATTGAAAGAAATTTGGGTTGGTATGACAGAAAATTCAACAGTTTTTTAGTTTATAATAGTTTGAGAAGAAAAAATTATGAAAAAATCAAAATTTAGTTGGGAATAAGAACAACCCCCCTGAAGCCGTGGTACTGTGAATCATGGCTCTTTTATAAAATATTTTGGAAAAGAATTATCCGTCCAAAATTTGGATATTGAAGACCAGTGTTCCTCAACCAACTCCTCAACCAGTGTTCCTCCGGTCCACGGACCGGTACCGATCCGTGGATCAAATACTACCGGTCCACAAGAAATACTAAATTGTTGCCCTTTTCATTTACTGTGGTATATTTTTCCTTGGGTTTTGTGCTACTTTTTTTATGAAAATCGCTTTATATTACTTGTCAAATCCTTTATATTTATTTTTTGAATTGTAACTACTATTTTATTCTGAAGTCGATTATATACAATTAAATTAAGGTATTAAATCAAAATACAGTCATCATGAACAATCAACGTCCTTCCTCAGCGGAATTGTTAAAATTAACAAACGTTGACCGGTCACGGTGATAAGTTGTGAACACTGTTGTATGACGAAGCTTATTTTAAGAAGATAATGACACCAAGCACCTTGCTCTCAATGTACGCTGATTGTCTCTGCCATGTCCCAGAATTCTGAAAGTCCTCTTAAATCACTTGGTTTAAGCCTAGTAGATCACATTTTCGTTAAAGTTTGGGTTTAAAAAACATGACGTTAAATAGGTACGGTTATGTAACCCACAGACAGTTTAATAATCCCAGGCATTGGTGTTCCTGCACACGACAGATTGTAACACGTTTATAGAATTATCTTATGCCTATAAGAATATATTCCCAGCAGTATTGAAAAATCCTTCATCTTCTACAAATTTTCTTGAAGCCTGAACACTCTCACGCGCACACACATTACAACACTCAAAGCATTTGTGATATTGTTCAGACGGTGTTAGGCATCTACATTTTGAGGCTCAATTGCGTGCCATGTTTCCATAAGTATTTAAAAATGGTTTTAGAGTTTTGTTCTTTTGTTATTCTTTTGGATACTTACGTATAAGCGTCACCGTGCTTTAATTGGCGCCCATTCGAATCGCCAAAATTCCGAGAATCGCGTCATGTTATCAAACACGGCAATAAGGTAATAAGCCAAGGAACATAATATGCTAATTTTCTTTCAAGTTTCCGATGACATCATCGTCTCTGATTGATTTTTAAAAAAAATTTCGTTGTAATTTTTTGCTGTTATAATAATTTGGCACGATTTGCGGGTGACAATTTTAGTGCAGTGACGCTAATACGTAAGTACCCCTTTTGTATCCTATAAAATATAATATATAAATATATGGTATATAGATAGTTAACGCACATCTTCATTTACTACATGAATGTTGCTGTTAAAGTTTATTTTAAAACTACTAATCAAAAATAAAACGTATTAATTTTTGAATTTTACTCCATATTGCAAACATTTTTTACGAATGTGGCTTAAAAAATATTATCTATAATATTTTACCTGTGACTCTAAAGAAAATTAAGTGTGCATTGAATTTAGCTATATTTCATCAAATTAATTTATATAGGATATTCGTGTTACTACAAGAAAAAATTAAAATCAATTTTACTTTGTCTATGCAGTTTCTATTTTATTCCATGAGTAATGTTCCTCCATCTTCAAATATTTAATCTGATTTATCTTATTTACAAATTTAATTTCAAACTTGACATTTTCTGCACCTGACAAAATAATTTGATATAATATCAAAATGTTATCCTACTCAATTCAGGATTTGACAATCTTTTCTGAGAAGTAATTGGTTAAACATATTAAAATTTTAAATAAATAATAATACGAATGAGGCAAGCTTGCAGTTCACAACCTCGCATATAGGAGAATTTAATTGGATTTTAACATATACGGCGGTGCATAGGTAAATATTGGAACATAACAAACAAATAATAAAAATTTAGAAATTTGAAATAAAAATGTTTATTCTAGAATATGTTTGCTCTTTTCATACATTTTATGATACACAATGTATGTTTAATGTTATTTACGAAATTAAATTATACGTAGAAAAAAATATGGGCAAGTGAATAGAGGTATGTATATATCTATTTAGTTAATTTTATAATACGATGATTACATAATATTTTATACATTATAAAAAGAGTATAAAATTTTTACAGAGAAATTTTGCTCGTAATAGTATCCAACAATCGTGAAATATTTTTTCTCCCTTAAGGTATCCGACTACGTTCGGAACCGTGATTTTGCAAAAGCGTGTAAATGGATAATATTTATGATGTTGGTATGCCTTAGATAAGAAAATGTATATAAAATTGTTTTAAGGAATAGTATCCGTAAAATTGTTTAAATTACACTATTTTGACAAAAATAGACCATATAGAATGACTTCCCGTATTTTTCTAAAATATTCTCCTTTGTAAAATGCTTCTATTATAATAATATTTTGCCTGTCTATATATGCTCAGACCTCTGTGCAAGAGGGCTCACTAAATTTTTATGAATATATAATAACTTAGAAGTGGGTTTTATCATATTTTCTACATTAAGGAGATTTTAAGAAAAAAGAAAACATACATCAATTATTTCAATGGGTTGTGAAAACTCTGAAAATAGTACGAATTTTCAAGGAAATCAGAGTTGACTCTATGCAGAGGTCTGAGCTGTATATATCTGGGCGAAATATTATTATAATGAAGCACATTTTCTAAAAAAACATTTTGAAAAAGTTGTTCTAAGTTAATTTTTGCCAAAATATTGTATTTAAATATTTTTGTCAAAAATGTCACATAATACAACTATATACATGTGATGCAATACAGAAAGTAACACTAAATATCATGAAAATATCTATTTATCACTTTTAAAATCACGGTTTCGGGGTGTTAATACTTAAAAATTTATCAGGAGGTTTTTTTTTTCGTGAAAGAAAAAAGCATTACATATTCTTTAAATGGTTGATACAGCTACCCCCTCCATCCACTCAATTGCCTTCAAAACCGATAATATTTAATTTGATTATCGGAAAATATTCGAAATCTGCGTTTATACATTAGTTAAAAAATAAGTAGTTAAGTGGAGTTAAATTTTACTACATTTTTTTTATACAAATTATATTTTAATTTACCAAAAGCTTTCAATAAAAGTTTATTTTAAAACTTTTATGACTTTTTAAATGTGTATCTAACACTATAGCAAAATTTTGCAAAAAAAGAAATTTTTTTTTAAAAATTTTAAAAAGTACAATTAAAATTTTCTTTAAATTTTTTTTCTTTTATTTTTCTCCCCAGTTTAGTGTTTGCAAGTTTACAGTTCTTTACATATCTGAAGTTCCTTAGCCTCCTATTCATTCACGACACACATTAAATTTATAAATAATGCAATGTAAGACAATAAAATATCCCCTTCCGAATATCTTTTTATTTTCGTTTAAAAACCATGTAAATGTAGTACTTTATAAATCGAGGGATAAGTGTAATATCCATGTTGTTTGAAAAAAAAAATGTTTGTTTTTCTAATATTAATAATAATAAAAAAGATTTCTGTAAATTCTGGTGAATACAGACCTATACTTTCAATCTGCTGTTTTTAATTTTAAGGTATATTCGCTGAATAACGCGCACTACCTTTTTATGAAGAAACCTGAAATTTTGGCCAAGCTTTATGTTTTAAAGTAATTTTTCGAAATTTATTAAGCTTTGAAAAAAAAGTATATTTCTCAACTACAACCCTTTGGGGTTTTTTAAAGGAATCCATTTTAAATAAACAGTATTTCAATCCATGTAAAATCCCGTTTTTAATGCTCATCTTTTAAATTCAACACGCCAAGCGCTTTTGGCGCGATTCTTTAATCCTTTTTTTTTGTCACGCCTCCCCAGTGCGCTCTCTCCCCTCTTTGAATTTATTCCTCGTCAGTGTAATCACTCTTTTTTTTCATAAAAAACTGAAATTTCGAAGGGAGGTGGTGGGAAAAATTTTTAAAATAAAAAAAATACAACAGAAAGTAATATTAATGTTTTACTTCTAGATATAAATTATTTAAATATTTTAAGCGTTCCTTTCACAAAAATTTTTAACAATGTGTTACTTTTTCTGAGCAGAGATCCGCGGGAAAAAAACCAAAAAAAAACTAAAACTAATATACGTTATCCCCCTGGGAACCACGTTTCCAAAGGAAAAAAAAACCAAAATAAACCATATTGTAATACTATCGCCTATTTTTTGGGGAACATAAACAGCAACTTGGCGCCTAGCCCTACTGTATCAAATTAGCATCCCAGATGGAGTTACGCAGTCTGATAATTAGACCGACGATATATTATGCATCTCTTTTAAGAATGCGTAATAAAAAAAAAAGAAAAACAATTTAAAATATATGTATTCCTTCAGTATAGTTAAATAAAAAATTAAGATTTTTATAGGAACAATGTCCATACAAAGCTCTATTTAATATCACAATATCGGGGTATAATTTAGTTTCTTTCAATCTGACTCATAATTCTGGATGTTCAATTGTTAAAAATTTCTTTGTGAACTCAAAATATTATATTCATGCGAAAAAAAATTTGTTCACATAATACGTAAACCCAAAAAGGAAAGCAGAGGACACGCACCTTTCTTCAAACAATTAAACCTATCCAGAAATGACATAACAGCAATTTAAAACAGCTGTCGATTTTTTAAAAGAGTTTTCTTCCAGATACATTCATAAATGATTTCAGTAATTCTGAAGGTTCTTTTTCTCGACGTAGCATTGAAGGATGTTTCCTTTTACACACAAATACGTTGCTGGTCAATAAAGTTGCAACACCATTAAGGAAAGCAAATACAAAAAGATATTTATTGTAAGTGAACAGTATGACATGAATACAAAATCATAAAATTTGCAAGAAATTTGGGGGTTTATTGGGTTGTCAAATTAGTAGGAATAGCTACCACACCTGGCAGCATAAACGGTCCTTACCCGGTTAGAAATGGGTTTGAATGACAGAAAGGGGCAACTAATTCCATGCGAATTCAAGTCTATGCCGCACATCCTGAACCAGATTAGATGGAGAAGGGTGGCGGGGAAGTCTCTGAGAAACCCAAGATCAATTTTTCTAATTGGTTACAGATCTGGAGACTATACAGGCCAAGGCAACAATCGAATACCGTGTGTATAGAGGAAGATCAGAACATGAGGTGCAATGTGTGGTGTTGTATTATCTTGTTGCAAGATGGCGTTTGGAAGACCTCGAAGACAGGGCACAACCCCTGGACGTAAGATGTCAGGAATTAACCAATCTGCAAGATGTGTTAATTCTGAGCATTCCTGTCGAAGAGGTGTTCCTGTCGTGTAATCATTGGACGCCTAAGCCTTTACACCAGGGGGCCATCCATATGCCGATATCGAATCAAGCGGGATCGGGGATCTCCTCCTTAAAACTATAGGGTCATCAAAAATATTGCTTCAGAAAACGGATGTTCTGAAAAAAATTTTTTGCACTTATTATTCAGTTTTTGTCAAAAAAGGGTACCAGAAAACCCCGTCACATTAAATTGTGATACTATTTTAAAGGACCGTAAAGGGGTTGGGTTTATCAAAATGATTTAGAAATTCTAAAAACCTTTTTTGATACAAATTCTTTTCAAAAAACTTTCTTAAAAAAATTTCCCCAAATTAAAAACTTATATTTAAGTCGATAAAGCAACTAATTTATTTTTTATTTTAATTAAAGCAAACAACCCTTTTTAACAAAATTTACCTTTTATAGAGCCCCCCTTTTCTCAGGGGAATAATCTTTTCGAATTTTTAGATGAAAAAGATTCAGACTTTTTTCTTTTTAATTTTTTAATTAGGAGAACATCCCTTCCGGTATAAGAGACAACAGTTTGGGTGATTAACCTTTTTCCGGGGGGTTTTTCCCGCCTAACAAAGCCACCTTTTAAAGGAATTCATTTTGCAAATAATGTTTCCTTTTTTGGATTTTTGGAAAAGTTTTGCCTTAATCTGGCCGCAAGCTTAGGGTTATGTTAGAAGAAGGGCGGACTCCAACCCTCAGAAAAAACTGATTTTAAAAAAGGTTTTAACCCCTTTAAAACCCAAATTTTTTCTAATTTTGTTTTGTTTTTTTAAAATTTTTAACTTAAATTTTTGCTTTTATAATTTCCAATTTTATCTTGACTTTAATTTTCTTACCCCCCAAAATTAAATTTAATATTCAACAATTTTTAAATTTAAACCCAAATAAATTTTACCCCAATTAATGGCCCAAAACATTAAATAATTATTTTAATTCCCCCCTCTACTTTTTACAAAATATCCCTTTTAAAAAGTAACTATAAAATTTCAAAATTTTTGGGGGGAAAAAACCCAAACTTTCATCTTATATTTTATTGGGTGGATTTTTCGCTATTTTTTTTGTTAAAGTTACTTATCTCTATTTCGTTTTTGGGGGCTTCTCCTTTAAAACTCTCTATCATGTTTCCTCTATGTTTTAAAATATCAATAAGGTTTCAAAATTTTATGCATTAAAAAAATTATTTTAAAAAAAAAATTTTCATCCCCATCCCAATTTTTCCAAAAACTCCCTGACCCCGCTCTTTATTTTGTTACCCCTGAACCCCGGTTTCCCTAACAATTCTTTTTGGAAAAATACAACAAATTAATTAATATTAACTTTTAAAAAACTTTTTCAATAAAATTATAAACAAATAAAAAGGAATTTGCTCTCACAAATATACTCAAAAAACAAATTAAAATTCTTTTTCTCCAGAAAAAAATTTTTGAACAATCAAAAGTAAAATTTCCTCTTTTTTTGTGTTAATTTTAACAAAATTTTAAACACCGCCCGGAAAAACTTCTTTCTTTGAAAATAATTTTCCCCCCATTTTGGGAAATCATAAAAATGAAACAAAAAAAATTTTTCTATATTCGGTCCCCCCTGACGTCAATGTGGTGCTCCCATTGCTTTCCCTTTTTCCATTCCTTTTGACTAACCTATATTTCTTATTTAATTCCTTTCCCCTTTTTTCCCGTTGTTTCCTTGGGCCGGTCGGGACTTGTTTTTCTTTTGGGGGGACAAGTATTTTCCCATTTAACCCCATTGTTTTCTTTTTCTTTCTTTTTTTTTAAAATTACGGAAAAAAACTTTTTTTTTCCCCTTTTTGACCTTTTTTTTGGAGTAAAAATGACCTCCTGATTTCTTTATTCCCTTATTGAATTGTCCTTTTTTTTTCCTTTTTCCTGAACTGGAAAATTCCATGATCTGCTTTAGGGCCCCTTTGAAATTTTTTTTTGTTTTTGGGGTTTTCCCCTTTTGCCTTCCTTTTTTCACCCGTTTTTTCTTTATAGTGTACTCATTTAACCCTTGTTTTTTTTCCCTCTATTTCCCTGACGTGATCTTTATTTTTGGGTCCTTTTTCCACCTCGCCCTTTTTTCCCTTGACTTTTTCTTTTTATCCATTAACCTTAAATTTTTTTCCTTTTTTCATTTCAATATTATTGTTATTTTTTCTTTTACTTTTTGGTCCTTCTTTTTTTTAAATTTGGGCAACTTTTTGCCTCTAACTTAAAAGGGGGTTTTTTATAGACTCATTTACCTTATTTTTTTTTTCCGAAAAATATTTTCCCCCTTTCCTGTTTAATTTTATACTGTTCCTAATAACTCTAATTTTTGTATTTTTATTTTGGATTTTAAAACATAACAAATTTTTTGAAAATTAATAAATTTTCCCCAAAAAATAATTCAGCAGGTGATTTTCCGTTGTTTAATTCACCCCTTTGAAAGTGTAAGAAAATCACGTAAATTGATCCCAAGTATCGTGTTGATCATTAACATAATTTGCAATCATTTGTACTATATCTCGTTAACTCTTTAGTCCGATTTGCTTTGGTTATATGAAACAGTCTTAAATGCCTTATGCCTAATCTTTCACTTAAGTGCTCAAAATTTCTGTATGAAGGGGGGACCATTATCACTTTTTAAATTTTATTGGGCTCCATAACGCGATAAAAAGGGTTATAAAAAAAATACCCCTATTATACGAGATGATTTTTAAAGGTATAATTTCCCCCATTTTAAATGATCGGTTATTACTAAAATATAGCGATTACGTCTTATTCTCAATGGATCGGGTAAAAAATCAAACGTCACTATCTCATTTGGATAATTTGATATAATTGGATTTAATCGACCAGCTGGTAAGGGTTTTATAGTTATTAACTTGCTTTTATGGCATGTAGAGACATATTGATCAATAAATTTTCTCATGTACGGGAAATAACAAACCCCCGGACTGATACTTTTTAAATCTTCCCATGTTTTCCAGCTATTGGCCTGCGTGAAATTCTCTCATTATTTTTTTAAAAGATTTTGGAATGTATCCCGCATTTCCCTAACGACGTTGCGTGTTTCGCATAAAATAACAATCCTTAAATTGGACGAAATCGTGGGACCAATTCTCACATATCGTTGTATTAACCGGTTACTTGGGTTTTCTAAATATCTATAGATATGACCTAATTCGGGGCTTTCTGTTCTGTTATTAATTGTTCCCACAAAATAAGTACGAAATCCGATTAAAGCACAATTAACTTTTTTCCCAATTATACTTTCCCCTGATTTTTTGATAAAGCTTTCCCCAAAATTTAACTTCATTTCGCCCATTTAAATCGCAAATTCCTTTATTTATTATTATCTTCAACCAGCGAATCTTGAATTTTTCAACGATTTCTGATAAAATCTAATACGTCCTTGCCCCCTTATAAAATCAAATAAAACATGGGTATTCTAAATCCCTCAAACATGAAATGACCCAAATTTTTTTCAAAATTTTCGATGCAATATTCAAAATTTTACAATTCCCATGTTTTGGCATTTCCCCCCTTTTTCTTTATTACCTGGGCTCCGATTTTTTTAATTTCTTTAAAAAAAAAAATTTTCTATATACTTCTTCCCATATAAATGATTTATCTGCTCGGTTCCCCTAGAGCTTTTTAAAAATGTGTTATTTAATAAAATAGGGTGGGGGAAATTCTGGGGGATATAAATATGGAGAAAAAAATTTTCTCTTGATATTTTTTGGGGGTTGATCTTTCACAATATTTTAATCCCCTTTGCATCTATTCCCCGTGAAATTTTTCCCCGAACCCCCATTTCTACGGGCCCCCCTATTAAAATTATCATTTCGCTCAGAATTTGGGAACCCCCGTTGTTGAATCTCTGATCTCTATTTGAAATCTATTCCCCTCAACCCCCTTTTTTTGACGGCTATTCTCTAAAATCATTTCACTATTTTTTGGTTCGTCCCAAATTCAGAATTTCTCCCGTTTTCCTAGCATCAAAATTTGGCATCCTATGCGCGTTTTTACCCCTCTTTCTACTTTTCATTCTGTGAAACCCCAATTTTCGAATACCTCCTCTCTTAAATTTTTGACTTCCAAAGTTGTATCGTGTTTTGGTTGCCCCTTCCATAGTCCCGGATCTGTGGGGGATCGAACAAAAAATGATCCACCAATTCTCCCGGGACATTCCTAATTCTAAATGTTTCTCTAATTTTAAATAAATCAATAGAAATCAGTGGGTTCCGTTTCTTCCCCCCTTGAACAAAAAAATTTACTTTTAATTCTTTCTTGTTTGACCGGGGGAAAAGCCCGCTAATTCAGCCTTGAGCTGCGCCGGAAAAAGGGGTGTATTTTGCCCAACACCGATCCCAAAGGGTTTTTTCCAATCTTGAGCCCCCCTAGATGACTTTTTTAAAAAACATGACAGATTCGGGTTTAAGAACTGTATTTGGTTCTCTATTGTTTCTAGGAATCTAAAAAGTTCTCGACCCGAAAAAAACATTCGGTAATACATCCCCCCTGCGTACCCAACCCCTTAAAAAAAATTCGGGCGCCATTGCGAATAGCCATTCTGTATTATGCTGTAGGGTCCGTAAGCTAGAGGTGTGGGATTTCTTGATGAGACTTTTGTAATTTTCCAACTTTTTTAAAATAAAATTAAAAATTCTAATTAACCTTTTTTTAAAAAAGGGGTTAACCAATTAAACCTTTTATTTTGATCCGGGAACTAGATCACTTATCAAAAATTTTAATTAACAGTCTAATCTAACTTCTTAACAAAATATTACCCCAAAAAGAGTCACCTTCTTCATGGTTGAGTAATAACTATTACAAAATTTTTGATGAGAAGATTCGACTTTTTTAATCTTTATTATATTTTAATTGAGATAACGTATCCTTCTTCAGAGCTATGCGCTAACACCCGTTCGAATGATTCCCCACTAAGTTATCTCTGGTTTGCCGCTCTATCTCATCAAAACTTCTTTTCCCTTTTAAAAATATATCTCATTTTGCATAAACGATCCGTTTCTCTTCTTGGTTTGGGTTGGAAAAGTTTTGGGCCCCTTTAAACGTGGCCGTCAAGAACAGGGTTATGTTAGAAGAAGGCGCGAGAACGTCCAAGTCTCTCCAAGCTGCATTATAAAGGAAAAACCGGGTAAAGGGCAGTGTTGTTTACGTTAAGTTGCTGCAAACGTCATTTACCGTACGGGGACAGCGTGCTTTCATATTTTTGTTTTCTGATTAATTTGGGCAGTGATGGGGTTGTTGTTTTTCAGGGCGGGCCCCCCAATATGTCTGTCATCTCGGACGTTAGTCATCGGAGGACGTGAAGATCTTGTATGCAGTTCAGTATGATCCTCAGCAACGTATTGCTTCCTTATTTGAATGACAATGGTTGGATTTCGACCAGTCCGAAGGAAGATATCATAGAACGATGATACACACTCTCGATAGGCAACACTACTGTCTTAATCAAATTCCGACACTGGAAACCATTTATTTTCCTTATTTGAGGCATAATAGGATATTCTGAGCGCACTCCGACTTTACAAAGTGCTTCCCAAACGAGAAATCCTCAACACAACTTTTCCTTTAAACAGTGCTTCAGATATTGTTTCTCCCTCTTGAGTCGTCTAAATGCGCAGAAATACTAATCATTTGCATATCCTAACTTATTCTTCCTTTCGTGTCATTTTTACTTTCTTCAGAGCATACCTTCCTAGAGTTGCAATTTTAATGGCCCGCATTGTATTACATTATCGTTTTGATTTGAATCGAATATTTAACACTAAAAATGAGTCACAATCAAACAGAGGATTTCTTTTACTTTAATAATACAAAACTACGTGCTAGCTGAATCAGCAGAATCTTTTGTAAAGATTTGAAAGTAAGAAATATGTACCGTAATATCCGGCGTATAACGCACATTTTAACACACAAAAAGATATCAGAATTTACGGGCACGCGTTACACGCCGAGTATAAGAATGAGAGATTTAAAAATAAAAATAGATAAGCATAGAAAATAATTATACTTCTACATACATCGAAGTACTGTTTATTTAAAAGAAACGACATTCTTTATGAGCTTAAAGGGTTGTAGTTCTATAAGTATAATATTTTTTCCTAAAGCTTGAAATAATATCTCAAACAGAAAAAAAAAAAACAACTTCCCTGAATTTCGGTTTCTTCGTAAAAAAAGGGGGTGGTTTTTACCTTTTACCTAAAATTAAAAAATTTGTTTAAAATATAGGTGGGCATTACATGCTGGATTTTACGATAACCTTTTATTAAAAATGCTTGAGGCGTAGAGGAGATAGAGAGCGTTTTAATTTATCTCATAACTTTTAATTAAATTAGAATTTAAGAGGAGGTTTGTCTCCTACTTATCAAATGAGGCTAAGGGAAAGGTCGGGTGTCTCACTAGTTCAAAGCTAGTCATTTCAAATTTTCCTTGTCTTGTAGCCGTGGCGTTATTTTCCTTTTTTAATGGGGACGTTTTTTGAATCCCTTTTTTAAAAAGTTAAGGACGCGCGCGCCAGCCTTACTCTTGGTGAGTCTGGAGATTCCATGGATAAGGGATATATTGACGAATGTACTGCATTATTATCTTTTAATTCTTTTGTTCTAAATTACTGAGAAGCTAGATCCAGACTAATGACCTAGTGGTCAAATGTCTGTCATTTGTATAATTGACTGGGCACGATTGTTTGAATGTCCATCTTTTTAAACGATTAAAAGACGCTTCAGCCTGTACTCTTGGTGACTCTGGAGATTCCATGGATAAGAGATATATTGACGAATGTACTGCATTATTGTCTTTTAACTCTGTTGTTCGAAAGTACTGAGAAGCTAGATCCAGACTAATGACCTAGTGGTCAAATGTCTGTCATTTGTATAAATAACTTTGTATAAGGGTGTAGAGTGTCAATGAGAATTGCACCGCGTGCCATAAATTGCCAACTTCTATTACATATTTTTATTAAGACGCATTAAGATAATCGTCATAAAATAAATCCTCGTTAAGAATTATTAAATTATATACTCACAAGACCGTAGTAATTGTTGAGAAAATTAACAATTACTTTTTCTATTAGAATAAAATACTTTGATAACACTATGTTTTTAATTAAAGGCAAAACATGTTTTCCTAAATATTTTCAATTAGATTTTTCTCTACTCACAAGCCTTAGTTGAATGTTACACAAGCTGTTGTCAATTTATTTGGTTTAAATTAAATACATAAAATACATTATTTCAGTGTAGAAGATTTAGAAAGAGATTTTTTTTCTCTATCAGATTCTCAAGCATTTTTTTTTACAATTTATAATGAAATTCGCGATTTCACGTAAAATTGCTTTTAGGACAAAGTAAAAGAAAGAATAAAAAGCTAAGAGATAGATTTAATTTCCTTATGATATAAAACAACTATTATTTTTTTACGAATAGCAATAGGGCTTACCTCGTAAATTGGATAAATTCATAAGCTGAAAAATAATGAACCGGGATTCATCAATTTACTGAGTTATTTTCTTACAGAAAAAAAAAATGATAATCTTGATAAAAAATATAGCTTGAATAAAGTAAAACTCTTTTCAACGTAATATTTTTTAACATTTTTTGTATAGGCTAATTTCATTTTCTTGAAGAAGAAAAGGGATTTTCAAATAATTATATTAAAAATGAATTATCGTAATAATTGTCAAACGCAATAATAAAGGGAAATAAATAATGAAGAATAATTAAATAGTACAAGGAAAGTATTCTATTTTACCTAAAATAAAACTTTTCACTTCGTAATATCAACAATTTATCCCTTAATAAATTGATAATTTTTATGTTTGCCTAAAAGTTTATTGATCTGACAAGGGGAGGGCACGACTAAGGAAATTCATTTGGGATCGAGACTTGGTGTAATAGTAGTACTCTTTTAGGGTGTTCACCCTCAATGTAATTCCGTCGAATGGCCAGTCAATTCGGAGAAATCAGCCTTCGAAATTCATGCTTAGCTTTTATACAATTAAATTTTAATTTTCCCCAACGAGTTCGTAGCTTGATTGGTAAGTCGTCTGCTTTCTATGCTGGAGGTTAGGGTTCGATTCGACGCGATCAACTTTTTTTTTCTTCAATTCATTTAATTATTTTTTTAAATTAAATAAATTTATTTATGAAAGGTTTATTAAATATTAAATATTTTTTGTAATTATTTTGTATTTTATAAAATAAAATTTTTTTTTAAATATTTATGTAATTTAAATTTCTTACTAGTAAAATTATTAAAAATTATTATTAATTAAAAATATTTAAAATTATAATTAATTAAAAATATTTAAAATTATTATTAATTAAAAATATTAAAAATAGTTATTAAATAAAAATATGTAAAATAATTATTAATAAAAATTATTAATAATTAAAATTAGTAAATTATTTATTATTTATTAAAATTAATTAATTAATCACTGCTTATACTTAATAATTAATTACTATTTATTATAATTAATTAATCACTATTTATTATAATTAATTAATTATTATTAAGCATTAGTATATTAATAAGAAATATTATTAATTTATTAAAATTATTATTACTTTATTATTAAAATTATTGTTTATTATTAAAATTATGATTTATTATTGAAATTATTTAAATGAATTTATTAAAATTATTTAAATAAACTTTTTGAAATTAAATAAATTTATTTGAAAAGGACTTGTTAAATATTTTATAACATTGTAAAATAATTAATTTAATAGCATATAAAAAAGACATATTTTTTATTATATTAATTATAAAATAATTAATTTATTAATAATAATACATTTTATAAATTATTTTATATTATATATAATATTTTATTTATAGTATATTGTATTTCACATTATAAAACTATTTGCAACTAATTTTTTTTGTAGAATATCATTTAATATTTATTATATATTTTATTATAAATATTATTTATTAATATAAAATATATTTATAAAATTTAATATAATTATTCACATATAATCAAAGTAATTTTTTTATTTTATAAAATAGAAAATAATTACAAAAAATATCATTTAATATTTAATAAACCTTTCATAAATAAATTTATTTAATTTAAAAAAATAATTAAATGAATTGAAGAAAAAAAAAGTTGATCGCGTGGAATCGAACCCTAACCTCCAGCATAGAAAGCAGACGATTTACCAATCAAGCTACGAACTCGTTGGGGAAAATAAAAATTTAATTGTATAAAAGCTAAGCATGAATTTCGAAGGCTGATTTCTCCGAATTGACTGGCCATTCGACGGAATTACATTGAGGGGTGAACACCCTAAAAGAGTACTACTATTACACCAAGTCTCGATCCCAAATGAATTTCCTTAGTCGTGCCCTCTCCTTGTGAGAATAAATTGCTAAAATAAATATTTTTCTTTTTTTAGTATTTACGGATTATAACAACCTATTGGCGCGCGACATCATATAAAACGAAGTACCTGGTTGCCAATTCAGCGCGTACGACACATAGGAAATCGGGGATGCCAAATTGGCGAGTAATTAATAGAGTTGGAGATTATTTCTGTAATGTATGTGTACCATTTTTTTAACAGGAGAATATTTTTTTTATTTAAGAATTTAGATTAAAAATATTTTACTTTGCTTAATTACATTGGCAAATTTTGCTTTTTTAAAATAGCAGGGTCTTAAATCTGTAACAATTTTAAAATGAAAATTCTTCTTTGAAAATAATTATATATATATAATGCAAATACTTTTATATGCTTTTTTAAGTTTTTGAGTTTTATATAAAAGTGTTAACCTTCCAACTTAAAAAAAACAAAGTTCTTTAAATCGAAAGATTAATTATAACTTATATAATATTTTTTCGGTACTTACGCATTATCACAACCTATTGGCGACATTATGTGAAACGAAACACATGATTGCCAATTTAGCGTATACTACACATGCGAAATCGGGACTGCTAACTTGGCGAGTTATCTTGAACGTTGGCGATTGTTGCAATAATACGTAAGTATCAGTTTTTCATATACCAATATTTCTTTTAAAATAACTTTTCTCCTGTAAGGTGTTTGTGGTTAAATACAGAGGTTTTCAATTTTTTAAAAAGAAATTCAGCTATTTTATTGTGAAAACAATTCTTATTTATAATTGAAATTTTTTAAAATTTAAATTCTTCGATACAATTAATGTTATAATTCTTTGATATATAATTAACGTTCCTAAACCTTAAAAACTTCGATTTAGTTTAAGTACGTAGTAAAAATACGCCGGGGTTTTAATTTATCTAAAAATTCATGTCAAATTGTATTATATGAAGTTCTGAAAAAATACATTTTTTATTCAAACTTGTAACTGAAAGTTTATGAAGAAGATTTAATAAGTGTTAAATGATTTATATGTGAAAAAAACATGAGCACAAAAGTGAACATGGAATTTTTTTTGATTTCATCAAGATTGGATATCTTTTTAATTAAAAGGTACTACTAAGGCACTTTATTATATTTTTACAAAATTTGAAAAATTGTTTCTTAGGTGTAACGACTTTTTCCTAAATATGGGTTCAAAAATTTCACATCTATAAAAAATATTTGATCACTAAATATAGTTAAGCAATTTCTTTTTATAAGCTGGGTAACTAGTAACCCAAAATAATGTATTAAGTTATTACCTAATTTTGTAATTTGGGTAACCAGTAAAACATAATATAAGAATATAGTTTTACAATTTTTGTAACAGGAAATACATTGTATCGTATATATTAACTGTATAATATACATTCTGAAGGATTTGCTAGTTTTATTTAAAGATTATCTCGTTTTTTTATTCTTCAATACATGCAAATAACACCATATTGAATTGACAGAACAAAGTGATTTTTTTTGTTTTTTTGTAGAGCAGGCTTAGCAGTCCTTTAGGTGTGCCATGCCGAACCAATCTATCAATAAAATTGTGATTCAGCGTTCCATACAACACGCAGAGTTAAAGAATAGAGGTCAATAATATAGAGATTTACAGTTTTATTATGCATTTTAATTCTGCATCATTTAAAAATAAACAGTATAAAATATAACTATATCTTCAACAAAAAATTCTAAGAAAATGAAATTTTTTAATAAATTGTAAATTTCATATATTCAATTATTAAAAAATTTCTTTGCGGACTCGAAATGTTTTTCAAACGAGAAAAGATTTTTTATTTAGATACGTAGAACCTATAAAGTGGAAAGCAGAGTATATGCAATTTTCTCTCTTCAAGCAATTAAATCTTTCTTCAATAAATTCAATAATTTACAAAATAGCTGTAAATTTATCTTTAGAGTTATCTTTCAGATTCATTCCCGATTTCGTAACTGTTTATATTACGGAAGATGTTTGCCAAATAAGGTCCATTACAAATAAACAACTTCCACCCACTGAAAAATTGACAAATTTGTTGAGTAGTGCAGAGTGCCACTGAGAATTGTACCGTGTGACACAGGTTGCCGACCCCTGTTGTAGAGGATTTCAAAGTAAAGGCTATATTATATACAAGGTTATTCAAAATTCCTTGCCGGGTTTCGAGGCCCTATAGTAATATATATATATATATATATATATATATACATGTAATATAAAAGTAGATATATTTGTAAGCTTTAACCGAGAACTTGGATGATTCAAGATCAATGCAATATTTCGTCAGCTTTTCCCCTCCAGACACTAATCCTTCCCTATAGACTTGGTACCACCTCTGTCTAGGGGGACAGAATCAACAGAATCCTAGAGAGACCCACATAAAGTATGTCTTTTGAGGAATTTCACTCTTCGCTATCTCTTCCGATTTTCCCCATATAAATATCTTCGTTCTCCTAAGTCGGGGTTCTTTTGCCTTCCTTTAAAAGTATTGTAACACGTGTCTTCAGTGCTCTTCCTACGAAAGAAATCCCGTACATTCAATAAACAGTTTAAAGTCCATAGCTGTTGTTACTGGGTCGTTAAAATGTGTCATATATATATATATATATATATATATATGCTATACATATATTAGCTATATATATCGTAATAATGTATTAGTTAGCGATAAATCTGATATATATTTAAATTTTAATAACTTTATTAAACAATGTGTATTGAACAGGCATATCCTGCTAACCTTCTTTACGGTTATATTTTTAATAGTTTTCAGTGAAATTACAATATGTATTAATTATTATTGACAATATGTTTTAATATTAGTATTTTAATTAACTATACAATTATTCAATAGATGGCACCACATGTGTTTAATGAATTAATAACATATTTTTTTAAATATTCTTGTAATCCTTTATTTTCTATAAAATTTTATATCAATATTTAATGTTTTTTAAATGTGCATATATATATATATAGACTTTATATTATTCTATCATAATACTAACTTTACTTTTATGCGGTACTGCTTTTACTCTTGTTGTATATGGCGGGAAACATAACACGTTGCTATGCTGACGAAGTAAGTCCTATCTACTTTATTGCATTGACTTTAAATATATATACTAATAAATATTAGCGGGCTATAATTTTATCGTTATATTTTAATGGTATAGTGTATTTTATTTGTAATATTTAAATTTCTCATAATACAATTCTTTCCTTTCCCTTTGGCTCAGTGTATAGGAAAATTACAGGTGAAGGTTGGCTAGCCCTAAAACTTGTTTAAACCTGCAATCTTGGTTCCTAAGGAAAGGAGTTTGTTAGTACACTACTGTGGGTAATATTTCCTATCTTGACTAGTTATACTTAGGTTTTATAGCTCTTTGTATATATTAATGGATTATATATATATATATATATATAGCAAGAAAGAAGTTTTGAATGAATACAAAAACAATTAAAGTTTTATTTCTTTACTTTACAGGAGTTCTATATGTGAAATTTTGGTTACGGGTCATGCATCAATGCCATAGTCTAGTTTCTGTCACTCAACATGGTATTGTCAACGTCGTTGACAGCACGTGTTATCCTTTCATGTAGTTCTGCTACCTCACGTGTCCAAGGGAGTATGAAAACTTGTTAAGTAAATAATCAAGCTTTTGGATAACAGGTGCGGTCAACAACGTTGAGGTACAGAAACTGGACTATAGCATTCATGTATGCCATAAAACCAAGGTTGTACGCATTGAACAAATGCAAAGTATGCGAAAAAAGAAATGTTTCTATATGCTTTCAAATGTTCTTTTTTGCTGCATTCGTCTTGGTGTTTTACTAGAGAGCTTCGAAGCTGGGGAGAGAATTATGAATAACCTTGTATAATGATTAAATATAGTCTATGTAGTAATGTGGTCCATGTACTCACAAACTTGGAAAAACATTAGTATTAAAAATGTACTTTGCTAAAAATTTACATAACTGTAGTTCTCTCAAATTAGTAAAATACAACATCCACAATGCTACTGGATATAGTTTCTTATGAAATACTTGAAAACACAAACCACATTTAGAAGTATTTATAGAATACTTGACAATTTGCATTAAAAAACACCGTAAAAGTAATAATAAAGACATGTTATTACGTATAAATAACAAAAGTACTATTTTATTTAATTCAAAGTAACTAACGTGTCTAAGGTAGTATATTTTTAGAATATTTCTAAGCTTTTAAAATCACGAAAATAACTGAATTTTTTTGAGCAATCTATAAATAACTGAGCTGTTTGTGCTTCAAAGTACCATAAAAGAAAGATAAAAATGCTTTGTTACGTGCGAATAAAGAAAACAAGTAGTAGAAATATTTATCTTAATTAATTGAAAGCAATTAATTGCTAAAGGAGAGTCTATTTTTAGTATAATTCTATAACTTAAAAAATAAAAAAACATTGTTTTCTTGGAGACAACGTATCTTATTGAATACATTTGCCTTATGTGTGATAAGTGTTAAATATTTGTTTTTTTCATAGGTTTTTACAGTTTATTTCTAACAGGAATTTTTAAATCCTTTAGCAAACGATTTTTCAAAAAAGAAGTTTACTATGTGTTTTATACTAAACGAAATAATTCCTTTTTGACTGCAAACTATGCGCGTTTCATTTTCCTTTTTAACTAATAAGAAAGAAGCCAATTTATTTACACAAATTACCTTTCATTTCTTATTGAAAAAAAAAATCTAAGATTTTTTTTGTCATTTTCAAATAGTTTTATCTTAATGGAAATAAGAATAGAGTTCCTTGACTTCCACAACATCGAAGAATATAAGTAATATTCCTTCAAAAATAATGCAAATAATTCCCAAATTCGTACAAATAAATGAACTCATGATTTACAGGGGAAGTTAACATATCTTATATATAAATTAAAATTTACTTTCAGAGAATTTTTTGTTCTTTCAAAGTATTTTCCAATATATATATATATTTATTTTTCTTATCACTTTACATAATTTAGAGTTAACATCTTTTCTTTTTGAAAAGTCTGGGAAATTGGACCTCACAGCGTATGATAATTGTACGTACCTTATCGATTTCGTTCAACAAAGCAAGAGATGCGTGCTTGTGTGTTTCAAAATCAAAAGCTAATTTTGAAAGTTGAAGATCTGTATCCACGATAAGATATTTTAGTATTGATTTTGACTAGGGATTTGATATTTTAGAAATAAATGTATTTCTTGATAAAGATCATAAACGTTTGTCTATAGTTTTGAAATTTCTGAAGCAAAAAATAATTTTTATGTACTCAAGCAAAATTGACTCGGAATATTTGAAATTTGAAATATTTTTAATATTTAATAATTTAATAATTTTAAATATTTTTTATCCGACTACGTTCGGAACCGTTATTTTGCAAAAGGGTATAAATGGATAATATTTATGATATTTAGTGTCACTTAGATTAGAAAATGTATATAAAATTGCTTTAAGAAAAGTATTACAATAAAAAATTATTTAAGTACAATATTTTGACAAAAATGAACACAGAATGACAAATTTCAAAATATTCTCCTTTTGTGAAAATGCTTCTATTATAATAATATTTTGCCTGTATATAGCTCAAACCCTCTGCATAGAGACTCACTAGAATGTTTGAAACATATGTTGAAGTGGGTTTATTCATTTTACGACAACAGAGGGGAAATTTTAAGAAAAATGCCAATAATTTTTTCAATGGGTTTAACACTGAAAATAATTGTGAACTTTTCAAAAATCATAGTTGAGGGCCCCTGAACAGAGGTCTAAGCTTTTATACAGGCAAAATATTTTATAATAAAGCATTTTTCAAAAGAGAAACATTTTGAAAAAGATTTTCTAGTTAATTTTTTTTAAAAAATTTTTTGTCAAAATGTCCTTAAAATAATTTTATACATGTATTCTAATATAAGTGACACTAAATATCATGAAAATTATTCATTTGTGCGCTTTTTTAAAATCACGGTTCCGAACGTGGTCAGATACCTTAAAGGTATTCGAAAGTATCTTGGAATTACGATCGCATTCAGTACGGGAAAAAAAAGTTAAAAAAAAAAAAAAAAAAAGTTTTAACTAACTTTTAGACTAAAAACTATTTATAATTTAACAGTAACAGGAATTTTAAAGAATATTACTCCCGTTACACTATAGTAATAGTAGTAGTCGAGGAATTTAAAAACTTAATTCATCTCATAACAACAGCAGCAAAAACAAATAAATAAATAAATATAGAACTCAACATTTATTATGAAAAAAATAGATTAAATTAAACAATAAATTAAAAGTACAGTTGCAAATGTACGTGAAGGAAAAACAACCGATAACCCCAATTATCTAATAATAACAGATTTATTACTGGGCACAGACAAACAAATGACTACACGAAGACAAATTGATATATATATACACAAATAAATATTATAACAAATTATTTACAATAGTGTAAAACACACTTGTTACAAACAAGTCTTACAACGCTCCAGAAACATCTCTCTAAAGCAATTCCACTAGCAGTGACACAAATAAATCCTGTCTGTCTTACCACAGTCAATGCAAAAGCAGATTCTGATATTGACCTTCATCTCAAAGGTCTCTCATATAGCCTCATGGAAATTTCCGGAACGGTCTATTCTAGAGACTTCTCGAGTGTTCCTTGGCTATATTGTTTTTCACCCAATTTATCGGCAAGTTTCTCCCCAAGGGAGATGAAGTCGCCAACCTGATCATATCTTCCAGGGTTTCCATAATTTATTTGTGAAGTTCGTGCTGGAAAGCGCACTTTCCTTGTAAAACTCAATTTTGTTAAAAGTAGTGTATCACTGCAGGGAAAACAGCGTACGTGGCAGGTTTGAATGTTGTTCCAAATTTTTATTTTGAGTGTTCAGATAGTTTTTGGATCATTTAAAAAATTCCGCTTCTTTTTAAATTTAGAGCAAAAACCCCTTTGTTGCAAAACTTCTCTCATTTTATGCTTGAAGTTTATTTTTTTTTAATGAATTTTTATTTTTTCAAAATTCAGACTAATGTAAATTTTGGAACTTAAATGACGTAAGCTGCTGATCTTCTAGTGCCTCTTCTGCTAGAAGGAATGTGTCCAACTTTTTTAAGATTTTCTTTTTCCGTTTTGAAATTATGTCTACAGTTTTGTTTTTCCAAAGAATCAAAATATTAGCATAAGATTCAGCTTGGCAATCCTTTTCGGAAGCACTCCACACAATTCTTTATACGGTTACTTTGCTGAATTTAAATCTTTTGTTTCGTAATTGTTTTTCTTTTGATGTGGATAAAACTGGACAATCGTAACCAGATCTTTGGTTGAAAACCGTCCTTTTTACATCTTTTATAATGAGTTGATATTGAAGTGAAATATAAAGCAATTGTTTTCGATCAATGGATGAAGTTTTTAAAGAAAATTAGTCATAGTTCGTAATGATTAAGTTAATATAAAAACTGAAAGATATATCAAAACAAATGAAAGATGTCATGGAACATTGATTTTGATTGAAGGCTTCACAATTTTGTGCTACAGCATGACTTAGAGATGCATTAACCAATAGTTCTCGTTTAAATATTGATTTTCTACTATTATTATGAAGCAAAAATATGAATGATGAAGTGTGAGTAAACAAAAGTATAAAAACTAAACTTGCTGAACTTTGTTTAAGACCTACGTCAGTTAAAAATATTACGCTCAAAATTTAGCTAGTTGAAACACAATAAAAAAATTTGAAAATTTCTATCTATTTTGATAGTGACAAGGTCTGTTCAAAAAGTATCCAACCTTTGGTCAGAAAAAATATCTTAGTTAGCTTGCGGTTTTACTTTCTCTTAAAATATATGTCGGAAAATTGATATATTTTAAGGGAGTCAGTAGGCTAAAAATATTTAGAATATTCTGATTTTAAGTTTTTGGTATTTCTGAAATCTCCAATATCAAATTTTTCCAGGGATATAACATGTTTACCATTTTATGAATAAGAAGTGTGTCAAAACAACTTTTAAAAAAAATTGTCAGCTGACGTGCCACGCCCACTTTGACAGATAAAATTGTCAAAATTGACCTTTTAAACCAGGAAAGCAGTTGCAAAGCCTCTATCTTTTTTATTTTTATTTATACGCAATTAACTTTCAATAACAGCACGATAACTGCAAGTTTAACTATTAGACTTGCTAAAAAGACTTTTGGAGCGAAGTTTGTACTTCGTGGTTTAACTGAATTTTTTAGTTTTAATCTTTACTAAATTTCACTGAAACTTAGTTTTTATCAGTTTTTATCACTGATTATTTCAACATCCCAAGATTTAGTAAATTGTTATAAAAAGGTAGAACTATTTGCGAAGTTAAAAATTTTACAGTTGCTTATCATTGAAGAAATAAATTTACATGTGTCGGAATGTTTCACTGTGACCAGCATAAATGCTGGTAAAATATAGCACATAATATATATAATATAAGCATAGATACTTCAAAATAATTATAAAAGGAATTTCATAACAACTAATGGATAAATAGAGAGCATTTGTTGATTATCTATAATAAGGTAAAAAGTTAGTAAGGGTTAATAAGATAAATATTAGTAAGTAGTACACAAAATTGTTTTGACAAGGTAAGATTTTTTTTTATAAAAATTACTGTTTTCTAATATTTTTATTATTAAAATTGTTTGTATTATTTTAACTAAATATATACTTATGGATATATACTTATGTATACTTGAGTGAAATTTTTGATATATTTCTAAAGCATTTAGTTAAAAACCAGATGTCGTAAAAAAATTACAATTTTTATTACATAAATTCCTAATTATGTTCAACAAAACTTAACTTTTTTAAAAAAAATAACTAAACAATTTATTTTAAAAATTTCACTTAAGTATAAAGATAAATGTTTATTTAATATACAGACAAAATCTTGAATCTTTAACAGATTCTGAGAAAAAGGTATACAAGACACATCAAATGCAATGCTTTTTGTCGTTGCATGGGAAGCTTGTTACATACATAAAACTACATAAATTTCAGTTTTAAACACAAAACAGAAAAAAACCCCAATCTTCTTTTGGTTTTTTTTAGAAATAAATTTTCCCAAATATAGAGAACCTTTTACTGATACTTGGAAGTTTCGTATGGGAACATACAAACAGATGAAACCTTCGAAATGTCAAAAAACTTGTTCCTAAAACTTTCACATATTGATAAAATTTTTCGTGGTATTCATGAGCTTTTTTGGTCAACGTCGATGAGCTTAATGCATCAGAGCTGAAAAACCGGATTATATAGAATTTGAGGAAAATGATGCAAAAAGCCTAAAAAAATCTCTGAACAAAAAAAGAAAAAAGCTATATATGTATTTTGGACAATTTAAGTAAAATAGGAATCAAAAAGTCTTAAAAGAAAATGAGAAGAAGCTAACGTTTAAAAAAAAAATGCAAATACAGGTTGTAAATTAAATAATTAATTTTTTTGAATGAAATTTTATATAAAATTGCAATTTTCTTCATGAATTTTTTCTTGCAAAATGATGTTTTTAAAAATGCGTGTACATTTTTTTCATAATTTTCTGAATAAACACATCTCAAGCGGGATATTACGAAAGTAATTTCAATCGAACCTCTGTATAACGAACCCCTTTTATTGCGAATTTTTTATATATGAACTTTTTTCCCGAACCTTGAACATTTTATATTTTTCTTAAAATAATCTCCCTATAGCAAGTGATTTTCCTAAATGAACTTTTCTTTTTTGACTCAATTTTTTGTTTTCCCCTTTATTTAAAGTATTTCGAAAAATTCAAGTTTTTCTCTCCTTAACAATTTTATGGTGGTCATACTGACTGACGAGAGAAAAGAGTTCTGGGCGTTTCCC
>BMAV01025608.1:0-71236 GCA_019973955.1 Trichonephila inaurata madagascariensis
CTGTCAAAAAATCTCACCTGACTCGGGTTTACATCAACTCCTACTTATCCAGCTAAAGAACCTCATATAATAGTAAATTTAAATTTACATAACACGATTTTTCTTCAGAAGGATGGTTGTGAATAACCCCATGATACCCGAAGTTTTCCCCAAGGGGGTTAGAGGAAGGACGAAAGATCCGTCACAGATATATCTTTTTGTGAGGGGTTTATCGGAATTACTTATACTAATCCTTTAAGATTTTTTTAAATGGCGATTCTTTCCAACCAGCCCAAGAAAGCGTGTTTATAAATTAGAACATATTTTTTGGAATGTTAGCATTCGTGATGATGGCTATGAAGCTCTGAACGCAAGGGGGAGAAGTAATGCTAGAAGTGAAGTGGAGAAAAAAGTCGGGGAGAAGAGTCGTAATTTTGTGTCGATCTAACAGTGCTACTGAAGATAAGAAAAGGGGGTCCGAGACCAAAGGAGTATTGTCTTAACCAGAGAAGCCAGTTTAAAAGGTTGAATTGACATTTTACGGACCGTGCTGTTTGCCCAGGAAATAGCGGCAAGCTTTTTACATTTAAATTTTTGGATGAACGGATACTAAAGATAGGAATTAATCTAAAAAAGATAGGTTTAAGTGGTTAATTGCTCTATTTATC
The DNA here is from genome assembly GCA_019973955.1 of Trichonephila inaurata madagascariensis. Lineage (NCBI taxonomy): Eukaryota > Metazoa > Arthropoda > Arachnida > Araneae > Nephilidae > Trichonephila > Trichonephila inaurata. The sequence goes on from BMAV01025608.1 coordinate 648, forward strand.
AGTAATACGTTTTGTGTCTCGCACTTTTTGATCATTTTCCCCAGACTGTTTTGTTTGTTTTGTATATAAAAAGTCAAATAAACGATTTTAATTATGGCTGAGTTTAGTGGTTCATCTTTCGTTCCCTCAGACATAAGTCACAGGGATAGTGGAAACGGGGGCCCCCATGGGGGGACCACATTAACATTCCCCTTTTCTATCAAAAAATTTTTTGCTCAAAATGGCCTTAATATGGGTGAATTGATATGTTGTAATCAAATCTCTTGAGGAAAAATTCACCTTATCTACTTAGATGATTTCAATGAAAAGAAATGAGTAGTCAAATTATGGAATTTGCTTTATCAAATAGCCTCCCCCCAGAAAGAAATAAGGATGCATATAAAGATAAAAATATGTTATTAATTTTTATGTCCATGAATATTTATTAACATATCCTAAACTTACCTAAAGCATCCTAAAATCTTAATTCCACAGGCTTCTTTACCTGAAAATGACACTCTGGAGGAATGGAAATCGAGTATCAATGTTGAATTTTTCATGGTAGAGGGAAGAATGTCCATCATGGCACAAGCTATAGCTTCTGAAGCAATTGTGGAAGAGAAAGAAAAAGAAAGAAATCATGTATCTGGTAAGATATTACATAAACACTGGTTTATTTATGCTATCTAGGTTGTGTTTCCTATTAGCTGAAACTGGTTTTCCATACATGCAAATTTTTGTCATAGTAATGAATTACTAAAGTAACTTTAGAAAAAGTAAAAATAATAATCATGGTAATCATGAATCGGCTAGAAATGCGATAAAAAAACATCTTAGGAATGTTCTAACTGAAATGCATGAAAGAACAGTAATTTGTTATACAAATTTTTTAATATAGAATAGCTTTCTTACTCTGCGCGGCATTTAAAATACAACACCAAAGAGTAGCCAGAAAATTATGCTAATTTTGAGGAAGGCGTCCATTACCGATAGATTCAAATAATGTGAAATATGCTCAGGTCTCTGTTACGTATTGAATAGGATGTAAGGAAAACGACTTACAGAATGCGTAAATCCATGTCGTTATTCTGTCAGGGAAATCATCCATGATATTTTTTTCTCGTCTCAGTACTCCATCAACGAAGGCAGTTCAGCAGACAGACAGTTTTGCGAGAGGCATGGTGATTGGATTGAAAAGTCCAAGTTAGTCCATACATCAAATATCAGGTGATGCCAACCTAGATACATCCATTATGGACTGCTGATGCAAAAATGGTAGAAACAAAGAAATGTGGCATTTGGTGGGGTCAAAAGAACGTCAGCATACGTAGATGATGGATCGAGCGATAAACCGTGACACCCCTGCAAGCTCCTTCTGCCAGCATTTTGTAGCATGCACAGGACACGCTTAAAAGCATTGCCGGTTTATACGAGGGGCACTTGGAGTGGGTATACAGGGATCCGAGGCTGAAGGGCCCGGATAAGCTGGATTTATAACCAGATTTTCTGGTTATAAATTTCAATCCGTCATTACCAAAGAGGTTTAGTAGATCTTCATGCGCCTAGGGTCTGGAACGAGCTTAAATCGGCACTGGCTTAAAGTTTCAATATTGATTTGAACCATTAACCGTCGATTTTTTGCAATCAGTATGCACTCATGTCTTACCATTAAGAAGACTGTCTGTACTACAAGCACAGACGACTCCATTTGCAATGGCGCCGGGCTAGTGCGACGTGGATGGTGGCATGGCACTGGATCATGCTCTCATACGATATAATATATAACATATTCACACTTCTGTATGTCCAATAGATAGTCACAATGTATGATTGAGTCTCCAGTGTGGTGATGCATCCAATCCAGCCGCATTTGTGAAACATCCCACCGCACGACAATATGTCATCATGCTTTGAAACGTCATCGCATACATCAGCAGGTCATATCTGGCTCCTATTCAGGACATTATGATGTCTCAGCGATAAGTAAATGATGTTTTGTAGTTGGGGTGATATTTTCCTTTCTTCGGTGGGAGGCGACAATGATCATTATCAGCAAGATATTAGCACTACAAGTATAAATCATAAATCAATTTGCTTTGCAAGATTAAAGATACTTTTCTAGCCACCATTCTCACGATCTCTCGTCAATCAAACACGAACTGGGACTTAATTAAATACTATTTGCATGCCTACCACCACCAGATGAACTGAGCCAAATGTTGGCAGGGAATGGAGATCCATCCGTATTTTCTTGTTGACTCTGAACCTAGACGTGCTGTTTCGTTTATTGCCATCCGCGGTGGTCCTATTGGGGTGACGTTGTATCCACTTTCTGTTGTGAATAAGATTTCAAAATAAACATTACTTATTGTTTGTTGCCATCTCTGTTTTCCAAAATTCTCCGCTTTCTAGCTATTCCTTTTTGGTGTTGCATTTTCAGGTTCACGCAGTATATTTCATCACTACTATATTTGTTATGAACCGGGAAATTACAGTTGATCACCAAGAACTCAAAGCGTTACACTGGAATTAGGAGAAATGAATGATTTGGGTGTTTTTATGATGAAACTGTTACTTTTACTGAATTGTAAGATAATCAGTAGCTTTCTTAATTTTATTATGTTGTTCTCGTATTTTGTCTTTCTTAGAGTTCAACCAACACATATATACTTAGTATAAAGGTGTCAACTTCTACTGTCATCACATAGATAAGAAAACAATATGGGAAATTAAAATGAACAAACTCGTTAAAAACAATAGTAGCTCACAGATAAGAATTAAGAAATAAACGAATAATTCTACATAATGCAATTTCTGTTCATATTCTGCAGAAATAAATTAAAATTCTAAAATAGAATAAATTTAATATTATGTTTCTACTCTCAAAACTTGTGAAAAGTTATATTTCAAAAATAAAAATGTGAAAAATGGGTTTTTGACTTCAGTACCATGGAAAATTCATCATCATATTAGGATTTAAATTTATAATCCTATTTTAAACAGATTAATATTTATTTTGAATTTAAGGAAAAATTGCTTAGATATAATTAGGTAAATAATACACTTAGATAATTTGCTTATGATATTTATGAATGTGTGTACTTTTAGCTGCATCTGAAGTGGATAAAGTGTGGAAAGAATATTGGGAACTGAGCGGCATTGATTCGAGTTATTACACTAAAGAAGCACGAGAGGAAATTGAAGCTCAACTTCGGGATGAAAAATCGGGAGCTACAGAAAAAGAAGCCAAAGTAACGATTTCTGTTACACTTTCATTTTTTTTATCGGTTATATCAGGCAATGGAATAATATGGAATAGTTCGAGAACATATTTTCATATGATTATTTATTGTTAGCAATGAGATTACTCATGAGCATTAATTTATGTGCTTAAAATATGATAGAAAATATTTTCATTCTTCAATATGAGCTTTTTTAATGTAATCAATATACGATGCATTTTTTTTCTTTAAATTTAGAGTAGGTCCTAGTAATATTACGACTATCTATTTTCATTGAAACTTTACAATACATACATTCAATCATGTATCATAATTTACTTTTTTGCTTTCAACAGTTTTAACATTGTCTCAAGTACTTTAATGGATATTTATTAAGTATTCTTCAGATGTAATGAAAGATTTCAGATGATATTCAACAAGTGAATAATTTTTATTATTAAATCTGGAAAAGCTGTTAATTCGTATTAATCTTTAACTTCGCACTGTTGCATTTCTGCAACATATAATTTATTTTAATTTAACAGACTCAATATTTTTTTAATTACCTACAAATCACTTATCTGAGAAAAAAAAGATTACAAAAATACATGCTAATTTTATCACTAGATGGAAGCACATTTTTTCCAGAGATCACAACTATTATAAAAGATCTCTGATGCCTCAAGAACTGTGTTTTTGCTATAAAAAGAATACATTATATTTTATGCTTCCTCTTGTTTATTGAAGAAATAAATTACCAGGTAAGAAATTTAAACATTTTATGATGAATAATAAAATCCTCATATAAAAAAAGTTTTGTAATTTACAGCACTACTACGCAATGTTGCACTTCTGTAACAAACAAAAAAATGACTAAAATTCAATTTAAAACTGCTTAATTTTTTCCCTATTTTTTCCTTTTATTATTACTTGAGAACTAGTTGATATAATTTTTTCATAGAAATTTAAAAAAATTGCGAAGTTAAGGGTTGAACCAGGGCTTCGAACGGTAATTTTTTACGTTCCCCGGTTTCTGTTCCGGTTCAACTAAAAATAATATATATATCGGTTCAGTTCCGAATGAATAATTATGTGTATGTTCTTAACTTAAAGCATCTTTACTTCCAGTTCATTTCGATTGAATTAAATCTGCCTTCTACAAGTACTTTCGAGCGAATCTGAAACAGAAAAGTACCAGTGAACATCAAAACAGGAAATCGAGAAGCAATGTACATGTGAGGATGATAATTATATGGGGACACGGTACGATTCAATTGACAAAAATTGGTCAAAAAATCAAATGTAATTTTTTTAGCCTAAATTATTCTGCATATATATTTCTTTAACTTCACAAAATTTGAAAGCTCTAAACTTAAAAGACGCAAAATTATTATAGCTTTTATGTTGGTTTTTATTCCCATTCTTATGGCAAATCAAAACTTTAAACGGACTTATCTCAGAGAGATAAAATAACTATAGTTTGTCTTCATTTAAAATGCTAAGGCTTTTTTTTCTGTTGTGCCTAATGCTTTGAATTTTTTTTACCTATTGCTAATAGTACATGTAACAAAAGTTGGTATGCATTTTTGAATCAAAGCAATACTTATTTTTTTAAAAATAATTGAACTCAGAATTTATACTTTTTTTAAGGAATTTTCAATAAGCATTCATAAAAAGAAGTATTGTACGAATACCAATCATGTTATCACAAAACCCATACCAACTTTTGTCATACATGGTTTGATGTACTTGTAAATCAAATTTCATGTGTGTATGTAAATTTTTGTAGGAGGAGTAGCATTTTAAAATCACTTCAAAAATTTCCCCTTAAAAAATTAAATGGTTAGCTTTTTTGGAAATTTTGAGCATCAAATCTGTTTTACATAGTATACGAACATAGGAGGCAACCAAAAAAAGTTTTGAAAATCCTTAAATTAAAAATTTTAGTGTAAATCGTACCATGTCCCCTTAAATTAGGAAAATATTAATTAGTTAGTTGCAGTAACAAAATGACTGAAGGTATATCGAACCGAATTAAGCCGATATTTTTTTTCGCTTCAGTTCCAGTTTCCTGTATAAAAAACTGCTTAGCTGCGATATTCAAATGATAATGTGCGGCGGCGTTTCGGTTCAGTTGCGTGTTCGACGCCCATTTCCACTAAAGACTCAAATATAATGGTGTTGATTATGTTAAATTTATCGGGCCTCAAAGTCTTCCCGGTGGTGACATAGGTGTGGAAAGTAAAATGACAGTTTAGGGGGATTCCTTTCTCCACATGTCAACTTTATCTTCTGACCATTCTTCAAAATTATGAAACGCATTCGCTGCGTTTAGCGGACTATTGAATGTATCATAAATAGTACAACAAAGTAATGCATCAAATAGAAGCATCGGAGGCGCATTTTAGCACTGTTTTTACTGTATTATATTAGCATACTGTATTCTACATTTTTTTTTATTATATGCCCTGATCCATTAACGTTTTTGTACTGTTAGACAGAAAGGTCTCATATCAGACGCTTTATAAAAGCCTGTTAACCCGGGATCACTCGAGCCTGTTTTTGCTACCGTCGTTACTCGCGGGGTGTAGAAAATACCCCAAACTTTTAACATGTGTATTTAATTTATGAAAAAAAAATAGTTAAGTCAATTATGATACATATTTATAAAGTACAAGATGCTTTTTGTATTATGCAAATAAAATTATTAAATTCATTGGATACAAATGAGACTAACATTCATTTAAGGTATCCGACTACGTTCGGAACCATGATTTTAAAAAAGCGCATAAATGAATAATTTTCATGATATTTAGTGTCACTTAGATTAGAATACATGTATAAAATTGTTTTAAGGACGTTATGACAAAAAAATTATTTAAGTAGAATATTTTGGTAAAAAATTAACTTAGAATTACCTTTTTTCCAAATGTTCTCCTTTTGTAAAAAAATGCTTCTATTGTATTAATATTTTGCCTGTATATAGCTCAGACCTCTGTACAGAGGCTCAACTATGATGTTTGAAAAATTCAAATTATTTTCAGAGTTACAACCATTTGAAATAATTATCGGCGTATTTTCTTAAAATTTCTCCCTTCTGTTTTCGTATAGCATGGATAAACCGACTTCCAAGTTATGCGTTTCAAAAATTCTAGTTGAGCCTCTGTACAGAGGTCTGAGCTGTAAACATAGGTAAAATATTAATACAATAGAAGCATTTTTCACAAAAGGAGAACATTTGGAAAATGGTTAATTTTTTGCCAAAATATTGTATTTAAATAAAATTTTTGTCATAATGTCCTTAAAACAATTTTATGCATGTATTCTAATCTAAGTGACACTAAATATCATAAATATTATCCATTTACACGCTTCTGCAAAATCACGGTTCCGAACGTAGTCGGATACCTTAAATCGTGGTTCTGCGCATTCTTCTTGAAATACTGGAAGGATTTTCTTGTTCCTGGGGTGTACAGAACAACCCGCGCGAGTGATCGCCGGTTAAGTAGATGTGTACAGGGCCGATTTTAACCTCCTCGTCGCCCTAAGCACTTCAAATTGTTACCCCCCCCACACTATTTTCAGGCATCTTAGTTTTAGTTCTTACCTTGTCAGTTTTGGTTCGGGGTGGTTCTTCAGTTCTTACTCTCTTCCCTATCTATGTTTCTGTTCTTTAGGGTGTTTTTCCATTATCCACCACCCAAGGACCCGCCGTATCACAGACAGGCAACCTGCAGTCATAAGGAAAGAATATTGGCATGGTTTAGCCACTCTTGTTTATTTCTTACCTTACAACATCACGAACCACCAACCATTTTGTAAATTAGTACAGTAAATTGATAAAATCGCTTACAATTACAGTATGGGGTATATATTCCTGAACAGTTTTCAAATTGCTAATTATCCTCTTTTTTTCATCGCTTTACTATCTTCGTAGCAGTGGTACGTTCGCTGGAATTTTTTTTTAAATCTTTTTTCGCTTTCTTATTTTTCGCGTCCGCAATCCTTTGAGCCCTAAGCACGTGCCTAGCGTGCAAAGGGCCCTAAGCCCAGGATGCATATCATTCTTTTATAAATCAGCTGATACTTAAGGGTCTCAGGGGTGTTAATTTTGTTTCGAGGGATGAAAATGTAAACAATTTTCAAACAGGTATAATTCTTTTAAATTTAAAATAAATAATTCGAATCGTTTACACATTATTTACAAAGGATTATGGCTTCAAAAAAAGTATAAAATGTTTTATATATAATCATAATTTTAAAAATTATAAGCATATGAAAATAATAAATATTAAGTAAATTTCGCGTTGCGCACGCTATTTTCTAAAATAGTAGTTTCTGATGTATAAAAGTTTATAGAATTATAAAATGTATAATACTTTTTAAACCTCACATCATTTAAGAATAATATATCTTTTATGTTTCCAAATAGTTGAAAAATATTGAAATTTTTAAAAAAAATTTTGTAAATGTAATTTTTTTATTTTTTAAAAAACATATAATTTATTATTCTATTTATATGAAAACACTACAGTGTAATAAGGGGATACATTTAACTTTATAAATCAACTTACAGCTAGTAATTAGTGCTACTATTTTAGAAAAAAGCATGTTTGACGTAAAACTTAGTTAATATTTCTTATAGAAAAATGTTTCTTATCTTCGTATGATTATAATTTCTAAAATTATGATTATATTTTAATCATTTTACACTTTTCTGAAACCCCATTTCTTTATAAATGATGTGTAAAAGATTCGAATTATTTAATTTAAATTTAAAAGAATTATACCTATTTGAAAATTGTTTATATTTTCAGCTCTCTAGAGAAATTTAGCACCCCGAGACCTCTTAAACGAACAAAATCTGATATATTTTTAAAATCAAATATATTAGAATATATTCTTACATTGTAAATATATTTTTACTTTGCTGATTTTTTTAGCTGAAAAAGGCTTAAAAATTACAATTTTTTTTTTTTTCGTTTTCAGATTTTAATGAAAATAATTTATAGAAAAGAGTGTCTCATAGATTTAAATTGGCTTATATACAATAGAAGTGGAATCATCCAGACCAAAGATTAGATGTAACATTTCTAAAAGTTATTTCTGACTTATTTAAGTAAATAAACTATTATTAAAATTTTAAAATTAAAATCACCTTTATTTTTAATTTTTGAAAACGTAACATTTTGAAAATATATATTTGTCTACATTTCAATCATACTTTTAGAAACTAATGAAAATTAAAATTTAAAAGGGATGCTATTTAAAAATGATATAAAATGCTAAAAATTTGATTTTTTCTGTTTTAATTTTTCAAGTTATTCAGAATATTGAATTTTATGAATGAAATATTCAAACTCTCTAGGCAGTTTGCAAGACCTTCAAAGATCGTCAAATTATTTGTGAAACTTGATAGTTGGCTTAGAGCAGTGCTTCTCAAACTTTCAACTTTCGCGACCCAATATTCAACCATCATTTTCATTGTGCCTCCATACAATAACTATGTATTGAATTCGATAAAACTATACTTTGACACTAAAGCTACAATACGACTTCAACCTCTTATGTGTTACCAACGTATATAAGCGTCTCGCTCAGCCAAAGCATTAATTTTTGGAGTATAAATACGTCTTTCCGAAGTATACGACCTTTTCTGTTCACTGTTATCCCTACAATTATTCCGAAGGCTTTGGAAGGCAATAAAAGGACCTTGACAGTATTTGCGAAGGATTGACTTATTTCAGAGGATTTTTTGCTTTTATTTATTCCTTTTCTTTCCTTCCCCCCCTAAGCACCCCCCATCAAATTACGCGCGTCTAATTACGGCATTGGGGAGCGAATCGCGCCACTTTTTAATCGGCAGTTAAGGAATTAATTATGAACCGTACAAATTATAAGCCCATGGGGTCACTGGTAATTATCAAACTTGTTCTTAACTTGGTATTGTTAAACTAATAATAAAATACATTATATAGTACTGATACATTTATAAGTGTATTATATTCTGAAAAAATTTTTTTTTTTTTTTTATTACATCGAAATCATTTTGTTTTTTCGGAAATTTAAAATTTTTTAATAATTTTTTTTTTTTTCATTTTTCAATATGCTCGCGCCCTCCTCGTAAAGTTACCATGCCCACCAGTTTGAGAAACGCAGGCTTAGAGAAAAAAAATATTAATATATTTCTCATCGAATAATTCATAAAATATTAAATTTAAATAACTTTTTTAATTTCTAATGAGGCTGCGGATTGATGTTTTACCAATGCAGACCTAGTACATTTCCCGGGAACTGGTGTCTCTTTTTAGTGCGGCACCATATAGGCGGATACCAAACACCGCGGGTAATTTTGACGCAGTTTTCTTCGCAGATGGAGGTCCCTGAGCGAAATATATGCGAAAATGCGAAACCATACTTAGGAATTTGATTTAACAGGCACTCAAGGGCCTTTTACATGCCGCATAATCATGCGACATAGCCACTATCGATTTTCTGCATAACGAAGATGTTCCGACTTGGGCTGGGGTCGAACCCGCAACTATAGGTGTGCAAGGCCAGCGACAAACCAACTATGCATCCAGCAGGCAATTTTAATAAATTAAAAAATTTATTTTTTATAGAAAAATTTCGTGATGCTTCAGTCACTTGAAATACTACCATTTGAAGTTATAGATGATTCGGAAGTGTATGGACAAGCCGTGAGTGCATTGGCTCAAACAAGACCCCTCAATAAAGGGAGCAAGGTAACAAAAGATAATTAAAATATGTTGAAAAATGAATTAATAATAAAAATTAACTTAAAATTTTCCAAGTATCATTTTGTTACTAAGATATGGAACATCAACGGAATCTTAAAGAAAAATGAAAACTTATTAGTTATGTATTTGAGGCATGGGTTCAGTCCTAGGAGAGCCCACACCCTTGGCGCGAATTATTTGGGGTTGGCGATAACTGTGCCATTTTGGTAACCCTACTTTGAAAAAACTAGATATGGTAAACCTATTTCTGGAAATTTCGTATTTTGTCGGCGGGCATTCCGAATTTCATTTTGTTTTGGGGAACCGGGCTGGAATGGTTGCGTGTGTGAAGGAATATATCTTAGAATTTTTTACTTTGTTGAATGCGAAAGGTTAGAAAGAATTGATTGAATAGTGCATGAAGGAAGGATTTATTGCTTAGAGTTATGAATGTCCTAAATGTAACGATTGGCATGATGTAACATGGTCGACAATAAAACGCTTTCTTCGAAATTGCACCAGCCACGCCGAAGGTATGTTCGGCCATTACCTCGTAGAATAAAAATGGCGGCGCTCACACGATCATTCACTTAGCGATGAGACCTTCAAGACTTTTTTAAAATCTGTCGTTGCGCTGTACCCTCCACTCGGAAAAGATCGTAAGAAAGTAAGTGCTGCTTTTATATTTTTCTTTATCTTAAATGCTTAATTTCTGTATTGTTTACATATATTTTCATTACGCATCCACCTTATCTCTCTGTATTCACTTGCCGCCATTGCGGTTCGCTTGCCCTCTCGCGGCTTGGCGCTTTTTCGTTTTGTCGCCAAGGGTGTGGCTCTCTAGGATTTTAATATATACAATTAATACAATTAATTTTATGCTTTATAGAAAAACAAGTAATAAAAAAAAAATTTTTTTCGTGTCAATTCTAAATTAGGTCAACAAAGAAAAACTTTATTTTAGTTTCTTTTATTAAAGAATTACAATTAATATAAATATGTATAAACATATGACAGAATCACCATATTAACTGGCAAAACACCTTTTAAATTAGCATTCGAAACTCTTTAACACATTAAATTTGTAATTACATTTTCTAAATAAAAGTTGAACATAATATGTAAGAATTTATCTTAAAACCAGTGTAAAAGGAATGCTGACGTCTAACTAGCATATTATTATTTAGGTTAAGTTAAATGTTCATCACAAATTTCAAAAGCTGTTTTATCCAATGGTGCTGCCATGTAGAGGAATAATATGAACTGAAATATATCTGTTAAAATATAATTAAGTAATTAAATTTAATTAATGATTTAATATTTGAGGAAACTGTATTAACATCGAGTGTTATTCTCTACAAGTTTTAAAAAATGTGTTTGAACTTGAGTGGATGAATAAGAAGTATTTTATTAACGATTGAAGATTTGAACAAGACATATATATTAATATTTTAGGAAGAGTGTGAACTAATAGTAGGAATTGAAAACACAGTATTTGTAAATGAATGAAAGTACGAGAGAGATATATAAGTTTTTGCACTAATACGATCCTTTATGAAGCACTTTGCATGAAAAATAATTACTTTATCTTACAATATTTTCGATCTTTCATATGGCTATGAATTTCATTCAATTTTTAGAAAAAAGCAGGTACTTGAATCCAAAAGGAATTACTGATCCTTATTAAATTTAATACCAGGAGGGAATAAAGTTGAATTTAAAATTTTATTAAATAATATTCATAATTCCCTTCTGATTTGAAAGTAAAAATAATACAAACCATAAAATAATGTTGAAAAACATAACTAAATAAGTGAATCTTTTCATATTCAATTGTTAACTTTTTGTTCTAATCAAATTGATGAGGTAAGAAAATTATTTTTTCACCTACTTACGAAAAATTAAAGCATAAAATTAGTCGGAAGATCTTTATAATTTAAAAATTTTTAACATTTCAGAAACTTCTAACGGAATTTATAGAAGAAATGGCAGAATCTACTTTGACCACTGAAACTGCTCACCCAGAAGATAAAACAATATCCAACAGGCTCTTGGCAAATGTTATGAATAGTTTATCAAAAGTAAGGCGATAATTAACTTAGATAATCTTAATTTTCCTCGAATAATTATACGTACTTCCTTTAAATGTAAAATTTCTTAATATTCTTACATAATATGGCTAAACATGTGAAGAAAATAAAGAAAATAGTCGTACATTTAAACCTGATGCAAATTAGTATTGAAATTTGAAGGTCGTATCAATTGTGCATATCCATAAAATACTGTAGAAAGTTCACTTACTGTTCATTATATTTACTAAAAAATGAACTTCTCTATGTTGGCATTGTTTGAAAATTGTACATTTAACCCTTAAATGATGGCAATGGCGCACACAAGGAGGGTCCTGGGGTCCGGACCCCCAAAACCCTTGATTTTTCCCGATTAGTTATAATTCTAAGTATATATAATACGTAAAATTTAATTAAATATTTATTTATTAATGATTAATTTTATTAATTAATGCTAATTATTTATTCAATAGTAGTTTTTTACTGTGTTTTGTTCTGAAAATCGACAAAATCAAAATAGCAGGATACAGAATGGTGAACTTTCAATTTGGACCCCCCTTTGAAAAATTCCTGTGTGCGCTACTACGGATGATGGTATGCAACGGTAGTGCACGAAAAGGTGGGGATCTCATCGGAAGTCCACCATTTGGTATCAATAACCAACTTTTCGCCAACATATTCTTTTTTGATTTTGTTGATTTTCGGGAACAAAAATAATACAAAATTATTTATTGAATATATAATTAGCATCAACTAATAAAATTAATTATTAATAACAAATACATAATTAAATTTCACGTACTATATACATGGGATTAAAACCAATCGAAAAAAAATCTAAGCTTATGGGAGGGGGGTCCGGACCCATAGGACACCCCCTTGTGTGCGCTACTGGTATACAATATATTAACTTATAATAAATAAAATCTCTCTATAAAAGGGCTATTAAAACTCACAATATATCAAAGGGTTAGCTTTTGGTAGTACTTTCCTGTTTGAATTGTGATTGTAACATTGTGCTACTTAGCATCTTGTTATTTTCTATGATAGAAAGACATTCTTCAACATGAAAACTTGCCGGAATTTTAAATAAATTCTTTTAATATTGAAAAAGAGTTTATTTGAACAATGAGCATTGGATAGAATGAAATTATTCTAATTTATGGCTAAAACAAAAATTGGAATGGAATTTTATGCATCTGATAAAGAACTTATATTATACTTCTAAATGTATAAAAATTTCCTCATGTCAGCCATTCAGATTTCTTAAAAATGATATAAATACTATGGAATCTCTAAATACCTTTTTTAAATATATATTATTGTATTCATTTGAATTAATAAACATAAATAAAAAAATAATAAGTAAGGAGATTTATATCTAAGAGATATTATTTTGCACCATATTTTCCGAAATATATATTTTTTCTTTCCGATGGGGCTGTGGATTGGTTTTTACCGTTGCAGACCAAGTACTTTCCCGGGATTTTGTAACACATTGCGACACCGAAAAGGTGGAATACTAATCTCCTCAATATAATTTTGTCGTCCAGTTTCCTTTCCAGTAGGAAGCACCTAAGCTCTGACGATTCGAAATGGTACTAGGAATTTAATTTCGCTGAGAGCCAAATAGGCTCTCTGGGAACTACATGCCGTGTGACATATGACATGGAAGCTGTCGATTTTCTGCATCATGAAAATCCACCAACTTCTGACGGGGTCGAACCCGAAAACTTGGGTGTACAAGGACAGCGATAAACCAACTACGCCATCCAGCTGGCATTTTTAGAAATATATTTGTTTCCATTTTGGTAATTTATCAATAACTTCAAATTTTTTTAAAAAATTTTAAAAATTTTGTGAAAATAAAGAGAAACGAGTAAACTAAACTAGAATAGTAAACTAGACTAACAGTTATGGTTTGTTCTTCAATCTATCTGGAGCAATTTATTGATTTTATTTAGTACAATAATTTAAACTTGTAAGGAAGCCTTAAATAATAGAACCAGACATAAGATAATATTTGCCATTTATCTTCACAATAAGAAAAAAAAAAATGCACCCAAATTTTCTTTAGACAAAAAAGGAAAAACTTTCTCATAAAAATAATAAAAATTGTTTTTGCTATTTATAAATTTGTATGCTTGTCAAAGTTATACGAGAAATAAAGAGTTACTTTTAATACGTAAATTGACCTCTTCTTTATACCGACATGTTTCTTGAAGTAAAACCTCATTAAATCAAATACAACATGAAAATGGGGCTAGGGCATTTTTTATTTGGATATAATGTTTTGATATATATTGGAATAAACACGTTTGAATTCATTGGAGCAAAAGATTTCATTATTATACAATTATGCAATTGTTTTTAAAATTAATGCTAGCATTTTTTTCTGCGAATAAGATGACTAAATCTAAATTATTATCTGAAACAGTGTAATGTGATACTATGTCATAATGCTAATTCTTTGCAGCCTCAAGGAACTTGATGGAAAAAAAAACATTATAAATTTTAAAAACCCTCTCTCTTAAAGAAGGCAAGTACCTGTAAAACACTTAATGTACCTTTGATAAGTTAAGATTCAATACCAATTCAAAAAATTTATGTAAGTGTAAAAGAAAAGCACTACTAAACAAGTTAAAGTAAATTTTAACAAGAAACATTTTTATCACTGAAGAAAAAATTAATATTAGGGATAAGGCATTTGAAAAATGTGAAACTAATTACATAATACATATTTTGAAGAGAATGCTGCAAATAGAAAACTTATAATAATAATATAAAAAATTATACATTTAATATTCGTTATTAAATTTCTTACAAAACTTTTAGAAATATTAACCTATATTTTCATCGACAAAAATGTATGAGCTATTAGAAAAAGACAAAAGATTGACGAATTGAAATGACTTATCACAATATATATTACGGTATATAATAAATGTTATATATTATTATAAGCCTTATTTTTCAAATATAATTGTATAACAAAACTAATTATATATTAAAACAGACGATTATTTTATTTGTAAGAAATATATTTTAAGCCTTAAGAGAGAAAATTTTTAATATTATTTATTAAGATACAACATAAGGGAAATTTATTTACTTGTTAATATTGAATAAATATATAAAGACAATCTTACACGAAAAAACTTTCTTTTGATTTACGAGCACAATTTTTTAATAAAATTTAAAAATAATACTTATAATAATAATATATTACAAAATTATTTTGATGTTTATCAAATCAGACTCATGTATTATATTTTGAAAAGAATTCATTTCATTCATCGATATTTCTTATTGGATTTAATTATTTATTGTAAGTTATTCACCAGCAAAGAGATTTAAAATTTTATGTTAACAAATATAAAATTTTTCAAATTAATATATTATATTTTCTAATTTCAGAGTTTGTCCGAAGAAATTATAGGAGGAAATTTTCTGGATTCGGAACTGGAAGAAGCATATGAATTTTATATGTACAACATTACGGAACCTAATTTTTTCATTTTATACGGTGAGGAAAACTAGTTAAAAAATTAAAATAGCATAATTTTCAAATAATTTAATTAAACAGCTTAGACATACTTTTGGTTTTCCTGAAATTGATGTAGCAGCAATTCAATTTATTGTAACATGCACAAATATTTTGTAAATATAGTCGGATCTCTAACAAACGAAGTCGCTAAATTCCGCAAAAAAGTTCGCTATATGCAAAATTTAGTTATATAGAGGTTCATCTTTCAATTTTCTTTTTAAACCACATAAAACAAATTTTAGATTCATAAGCACTATGTATTCAAAAAAAAAGGAACTATTCACACCTTTTTGTAAATTAATATCAATTTACTTTTCATATTTTACCTATCAAAAGAAGAAAACCTGCAAGGAACATTTCTTGACGCCTTTATCCACTTCCTGAAGAATTAATTTTTTTTCTTTGACGCTCAAGCACTTATGTTTTGACATTTTCGAACTACAAGAAACGATGTTTCCCGCACGACTGATCAATACTACAAATAATACTGAGACTAGTTCAAGGAATCTACTAAAGGTGAAAGGGGATATCGAAGATGTTTCCAGTGAACTGGACAGTGGGAATTAAAGGTTGCACTTCTTGGTTGAAACACCCAGAATTCTATTGTACCCATCGAGTTAGGCTCTTAATAAAACCAGTTCAAGATTTATGACCACCATAAAATGTGTTAAAACAGAGAACAACTTGAAAAGTCCAGAAATACTTTAAAAATAGCGAGAAAAAAATTGAATCACAAGAGAAAAAGTTCGTTATTTAGGAAAAGGACTTCACTATTGAGAGTTTATTTTACGAGAAAATCATGAAATGTTCTTGGTTAAAGGAAAAGGTTCGCTATATAGAAAAATTCGTAATATAGAGGCTCGTTATATGGAGGTTCGACTGTATTATTAAAAGTTTATTTTTATAAAAGTGTATTTTATGTTCTTAGGTTTAGATATTCGAGTAGGATTCAAAAGCTCCCGGACTGAGCCTACAACGTGGAAAATTTTTGCAGTACAGCGACTACAATAATTATTGTGTTATTGCATTCTTCCTCTTTTCTAAAAAGTTTGTTCCAAAGCACGCGGTCGGTGGCTCTCCACGGCGTCGTATTTTGTAGGCGAATGTATTCAGTCGTCGGCGATTGAAAAAAAAATGCGTTTGTTGAGCGGATAGTGGATATTAATTTTGTGTTCGTTTGGGAAAAGTGCTACGGAAGCAAGTTTAAGGTTGGGATACATTATCGTGAACGCAAGCTTTTGAGTGGCATCGACGTTTCAGAGAAGGCAGGGAAAGTGTCGAAGACAACAAACGCTCTGAATCTGGACGTCTGCAGACTTTTCGCATCTCTGAAAACATCGAAAAGGTGTAAGGACGCCCCCCTCGGGTGCCCTTCTCCTTGATTATCAGCGTGAGCTAGAGGTGTAGGAATAAATGAAGAACTAGAAGCTGCCATGATTTTAAAATGACTTTTTTTAAGATCTTAACTTAAACCTTTAACAGATTAGATAATAATATGATATGTGGGGAAATCTCGGTCTAAACACACAATATATAATACGAAAAATAATGTAACTCGGGCCACTATTATAACTAATCGCCTAGCTTAATTCTATGCGATCACAGATCCGGGAAAATTTAAATAACCACTCCTACCTTATTGTCCAACGAAGTATCAATCTATCTAATCTATTTGAAATTGCGGTTCACTGACTGCAATGGTATGCACCTTGACATAAGAGCTCTCTGTCACAGAGGATTTCTGTTGGCTGTCACTTAACCTCTCAAAACCTCTTCACACTTGAAATACGGACTATCATAACATTCCCCAAATGGCCTCCTCGCTTACTCTAAACTTCTGATATTTAAAGCTTCCTAATTTGCATCTTTCCTCAGCTTTCTTCGGGGTTTGGGTTTGGGAAAGAGTTGCATCCTGCCCGAACCCAAAGGATATGTTAATGAAAAGACGCGTGAGCCCATCACAAAGGTCTCTGTGGCGGTACGTAAGAACTGCCTTCAAACAATAGTAAAATCAGTTGGGATATTCTCGGCCTTATGTCAATGGATACTGAATAAGGATCGTAACATGAATAGAGTGTGTCGTTCCCCGCATGTTAAATGGAGGCTAATGAGTAGATGAAGTTTAAAGTGTATCGAAACCTGAATTAAACGACATGGCTAAAAATGGATTCCAGAACAGTTTCAGTGATCTTTGCAAGCCATGGCTAACTCAAGGTTCTTGTTTCGAAGGAGGATGTTTTTCAGCAGTTTAATTGGTAATATTTTTTAAGTTATAGACTCAGTACAGGAACTTTTGAATCCTACTACGTATATAGTTTTTTTGTAATTATACGTGATGGATTACACTTTAAATTATGAACATAAGAATTTATTTTTATCAGCATACAGTAGGTGATCGGTTAACGAACAAATCGGTTATAACGAACACTTTCACGAAAGATTTTTGTGTTCGGATAACGAACACATATTCGGATAATGAACAAAACGAATTCTAACGAACACTTCTTCTCCTGAAAAATTAATATTAAACATTTGTTATCATTTTGCATAAAAAATAAGATCACTGAAAGGAGAAATGTTTAATGCATGCTTAGTATTGATAATTACTAAATGAAACTTGAATTAACAATGAATTTAAAGGTCATTCAATAATTATTATTATGACTAAAATCAATACACACTTGAATACTTGAATTTCAATATGAATATCAATATTTTCTGACAGCTGATAAGTTATGGGCGAGTGGATTTGCTGACATGGCAAATAAATTAAGCGAATTCTTAATTTTTTCTAACAGTGAAGACTATAAAACATAAAGGTGCCGATGACGCGCTACCGCCGTAAAAATACGTGAAATATGAGAAACGGACTAAAAATCGTTTTTCACCTCTCCTGAATTATGTTGCTTACCTATTAAACTTCAAAGTTCTATTGAAAAAAAATTCCAATAGAATGTCCATACAAATTAGACCATCAGTTTCGGTTTTGATTTCATTTTTTTAGGGTCTTCAGAACGAATTAATCGATTTCACATAGATGTCTATGGTGAATCGATGATCGGTTAACGAACAATTCGGATAGCGAACATAGTCTTGGAACGGATTATGTTCGTTAACCGATCACCCACTGTACTAAGACTTTATAGTAGAAAAATGAATTTTAATACTTGTTGTGTGAATAAAAATAATGTCTCAAGAATTATAATTTAAATAAAACGAAAATTCCATTTAAATCATGTTTATAACTTGATTACTAATTTTGTTTCATATTTTTCAGTCAATGGTAGCAGATGGGAAGTTGAAGAAAGGGTGCACAACAAAAAGGTGGAAGGAGCTAAAAATGTATCTCAAGAAGAGGTAAAATAATTTATACACTGATGAGTATTCTGTAAAATTTATAAAAAAAATAGGAATATTCGGAGAAATTCTAGAAAAAAAATTCTGCGCAGTGAAATCTTCATTAAAAACAATCTACCAAAGATTTTGGAAATCTTCTAAAAAGATTTCATAGATCCCTTTATACAGAAAAATTATATCATTTGGTAGCAAATTTATTTGTTATAAAAATAGTTATAATCCTCCTGGTAACCGACTGCGTTCCTCACCGTGATTTTGCAAAAGCGTACAAACGAATATTTTTTTACTGTTTAGTGTCATTTAGATTAAAATACACGTATAAAATTGTTTTAAGAATATTATTACTATACAAAATTATTTAAATGCAATATTTTGTCAAGAAGAAGACTTAGAATTGCCAACCTATTTCCAAAACATTCTCCTTTTATGAAAAATGCTTCTATAATAATAATAATATTTTGTTTATATATAGCTAAGACATCTCCAGAGAGCCTGAACTAGAATTTTTGAAACGTTTACATTAGTTTCAAAGCTATTTCCAATTGAAATAATTATCGGTGGTTTTTTGTTAAAATTTCCTCCTCTGTCAAAATAGGAATAAATGCACTTTTAAATTATATGTTTCAAAAATCCTCGTTCAGGCTCTGTACAGAAGTCTGAGCTACAACATATGGACAAATTATTATTGTTGTAGAAGCATTTTCCACAAAAGGAGAATGTTTTGAAAATAGCTGATTCTGTGTTCATTTTTTCGCCAAAATATTAAATTTAAATAATTTTTTATTGTAATAATATTTTTAAAACAATTTCATACTTGCATTCTAACCCAAGGAATACTGAATATTAAAAATATTCGTTTATCTTTTTTGCAAAAACATGGTTCCGAATGTAGTTGGATGCCTTAGCCTTAATACCTCGGTAAATGTTGGCTTAGGAAAGGTTTGCCTTAGGAAAAAAAAATTTCTATGGCATTTCGGTTGTATAATTATCTTATTTTTTTCTAAGTAACGTTAATAAATATCTAGCAAAAATGTCTAAGAAAATTTTTTAAATGTAGAATAGTGAATTACTTTTTTAAATATATCGAATTTTTAGTTCGAATTTAATTAACGATTTACTTCCCTTGGTAATAAAAGAAACTGACATTTTTTTTTATGCTATGAAGAAATAATTTAAGAAAACTGTAAGAATACATAAGTTAAAACTATCAATCTTATCTAGTTATTAAAAAGATAAATCAAGCAACAACAATTTCAAATCAGTTTAGACGTTTACTGCAACTGCAGTATTTTAACCTCAGGTATACAAACCTCTAACATGATAAAAAAATCAATAGTCAAAATAAAAATGATAAAACACCAGTTAATGATACAATTGAACCGAACTGGATATTTATTCATGATTAAGAGATACATTGCAAGATCACAAATAATTCGGTATGTTGAAGAAAATATTCAAAAGCTACTGATTTATGGGAACGTACGCACTATCGAAATAATGCCAACGTTCAAGATAAATTGCCTAGTTGGCAACCCCGATTTCACATGTGTCATACACACTGAATCGGCCCCCATGTGCTTTGTTTCATATAATGTCGCCAATACGTTTGCAATAATATTGAAGTACCTATTTATGTGATGTAAAGCAACACATTTCTATCTGACATCTTTTTAAAACAATTGTACTTAATTCCCTGGAATAAAACGGTTGGAGAGCTTATTGCGTAACTTTTAACTATTTCGGAGCATCAACAATTCTGAAAACCGTTTCGAATAGACCTGGGGTGGTCAACCTTTTTGGGAAGAGTGCCACTATCTGATAAAAAAAAATTATGCGTGCCAATTTTTCAACTTTTCCAACAAATGTAAGAAATAGGATTAGAAAGTGAAAATTTTTTACCTATAAGCTTATTATGGGTTTTTTACGCAAATAGCTCATTTTTTAGTTCAAGTCTCAGTAGTGGAAATTTAAAAATAATATAATAAATAAGACAAAATTACAAACTTTGGTTATATATATATATATATATATATATTCTTAATAAACTTTTTATAAGTTCAATCAGTTAAGTTAAGTGTAACATAAAAATGAGGAACTTGAAGCACACACACACATTTAACTCTAAATAATTATTAAACAGTGGGCACTGAATAGATTTTTGAATTTTTTTTCTTTTAAAAAGTCATCTGTATTTAAGATTACCCCTAGAAGATTCTGATAAAATTAGGTTGTTTTAGGTGCATATCACCTAATTTTGAGCGATATTTTAATTTTATGTTCAAAATGGAAAAATATTATTCACAAACATTTTAACCCCCAGTCTTAGGGTTTTTCGTCTGAAAAACCCATTTATTGATAAAATTGCAAAAAAAAATGTTATTTATTATTACCTTCTCAAATTTTTTAATTTTTCAGTAAGTCTTCGTGTGCCACGGTTAAAATCCCAACGTGACACACTGTGGCATGCATGCCGCGGGTTGGCCACCCCTGAAATAGATATTTGAAAGCAATGTTTTATCTATGATGTCATTATCTATTACTTTCCTCAGTAATTCTCGACGCTATGCTTCGCGTTGACAGCCAACATAATTATCTAGTTGTTCAATACAATCAAACCAAGCGCTATTCTCCCCACGCTAAATACAAAACCCAAGAAACTATATCTTCTTGGTACAACAAACCCAAGCCCTGAGCGTTGGGCTAAAACAAAGGAGCTCGCTTTCCAGCGCAACTTCACGCTCCAAAACCAAAGGGACTCTCTCTTCCCTTGTACGCCTTGTTCAAAGATCATCCACCCCCTTTCCCGAAAAAAAATAGCAACCCCCCCGGTAGGGAAAATACGTAAAATTTTCCCAAAAACTATTAACAGTTGCCAGAATCTACAACATCTCTGAACCAATAATTTAAATTTTTATGTTAGTTCATATTTTAAATAATTGGTTAATGAAAGTGCAATTCCCATCTGAAGCTAAATTTTATAATATATCTCTAAATTTTCGTTGTTATTTGTGTAATATAATCCATAACGAATGCCTTAAAATAAAAAATACCTTTTCTGTTTCGCCAGCGCAGGCGACTAAGTTGCCAAAAATTATACAACCGACGCCAAACGGAATATATATATATTCTCTCTAATAAACTTTTATCACCACATTTTTGTGGTCTTTTCTTATCACTAATGTATTTTACATAATACACGAAAAATAGATTTAAAAAACCAATAAAAACTAACATTTATTAACTTTTCTATGGGTATATTACCGATGCCAATAAAGCCTTCTTTGTGAGATTTGCGCCGGCGAAACGGAAAAGTACCAAATAAAATGAAGAACCAATCTTTTCTGAATTATTATTCAAATTTTACTATAGAAAATTTTTCTTTGTAGGCTCATGACCAAATAGATCTCATGAAAAATATAACTAACAGAATGAAAATGTCTATAGCAAAAGATTTGATGGTTGGAGAAGATCCACTGACTATAGACTCGTCGTCGGGTTTTGAGCTTAAAGTTGAAAAGTAAGATAATATGAATGTTGGTAACAGGTTGATCCTTAATTTAATCGAGAAAATACTTTTACTCAAATTACGTTTTAAAATATATTTTACAGATTTTAATTGATTGGTTGATCGTTTTATTAAGGTCACACTCAAAAACACTAGGGCAGTTAGTGAAGGACCTAGTCATTTTGAGCCATTGTTAAGTAACAGCTCTAAGCTTGAATCTTATCCTCTAAATGTGTTTACAGATATAACTTACAATAAAAAAAAAGTCTGAGCATGTTATTTTTCCGTTGTATCTTCTATAATCATCTATGCGGTTTCGTTGTTGACACTTGGAATTTAAATTAAATTCAAATTTTACAGACAGAAGATAGAAACGAAAAATATATGATAGAAATCAATTTATTTTTTATTAATTTAAAAAGAACATTAGACAACATTTACATTTCCTAGAAGGTATATTTGATAGATCGTAAAAGAAAGTTTTCTTCATTAACACATATTTAGAAATTACATTGTATAAAGGAAGAAAATCGCAATAAATCTTTTTTTAGGAAAAAAAAATCATGATAATACTTTTTTTAAAAAGTTAAATAGATAATAAATAAATAAATATACTGTTAAAAAAGTAATCAGTAATGTTATTTGTAGTAAATGACGGTGTGTAAGTATAACTTTATGACTAATAAAAAAACGTAGCATAGATAGATTGTCTGTTTGTTTATTAATGACGTGCTTATAAACAACACAAAGGCCATGAACGTGATGTCAGCCGTATAAATGAATTTTTCCCAACAGGCCGACTGAAGGGGAAAATAAGAGCTAATGATCAGCTCTTCCCGTTATAGCAAGGGATTGGCTATTGAGACATCATCTCACATCCTGCGTTTCTACGGGCTTGGGTTTTCGCGTTGATGCCATGCCTCGAGATGGCACGAGACTTGACAGCAAACAAATTAAGTATATACATCGGTTTCAGATTCATCGGTTCGCATATGCTCTTTGCTCGCCGCATTGAATACTTCCACGCTCTAAGGTCTAGCAATCGCTCATAGTTGTTCAAGTATTCATTTTGACAATTTTGTGTAACTTGTGTTTTTGTAGAAAAAATGTTAATCTGTCATATTTTAAGAGGGGTGCAATGTCGAAAACAAATATTAAGAAAAGAAAACATGCACTTTTAATACAGAATGGCCACACCTACGCCGCTGGGTGGACCGCAACGCCTTAAAAATGTTAGAAGTAGCCCTTACCCTGGAAAAGTCCACTCATCCCAGGTTTACATAGACCCTCTAGAGAAAGCGATTTTTCAAAACTTGTTTACGATGCTTCTGGTGGTGTCGTTACTATTACAGCGACTGCTTTGTTAGCGTCGTATTTTGAAACTACTCTAGAAAATAGCAACGAGATCTCTCAATTTTGGTCAAGTAGCGAGGGACACCTCAGCTGGCACCCCACTCTATAAATTTCTCGCCATTACAGGAGAACATTGAGACTCGATTGATTTAACATGTATCAGCCTCTCCAGTAGCATCTCGACAACCATATTCACACATCAGTCCGGAACTTGATACTTACAAGGGCTGTTCAAATGGAAAAGTAGGAAACGACAGTGTGGGAATAACTGAAGACTTTATTCAAAGTATACACCATAGACCTGAGTGCAACGATCCCATTGCTTAACGAGCCGAAGGATTCCTTGTTCCAGGATTCCTATGGCCGTAAAGAAATACAGTCCTTCACAGCGTCCTTGAGTTCGTCGTCCGAATTAAAGCGCTTCCCTTTTAAATATTTTTTCACGGGACCAAACACATGGAAGGCAGGACGACTTGTCCGAGCTGTAAGGTAGATGGTTAAGCTGTTCCCACTTGAACTTCCATATGAAGCCAAATCCACGTGTATGACCTTGGAGACATGTGGACATACAGGCATAATAGAACAAAAATACATCCTCCGTGGAGATAAATAGCGGCAAGTTTAACACCTTCCGCTGTCAGAAATTGGATAACGCCTCACTGATCCTCGATTGTCGAATTTTGCCGTTTGAACGCCATTATGTTCTTCACACACACTGCCTCATCTGCTGCCATCCAAAGGAGACTCGGATGATGGTGCATTCCTCCGCTCCTTATCTGGTACTAACTTTGGCTGGTGTAGCTTTCGTGGTTTGGTGGGAAGGAGGTGTGGCTTCTGGAGGACCAATAGGGTGGCTCTTAGGAGACGTTATTTTGGCGAATTGAGATGAAGGTTCCTAATGGTTATTGCGACTGCCTCATGAATTGGACAGCGCTCTTTATAAGAGTCCTTTCTCTCCCCTGAGCATGCGGGCGCCCAATCATACTGCGATCGACGCTGGAAACTCACTTCTCATTCTCAGATGTCTCGCTACGTTTTCTCATAGTGACATTAGCAAATATGTTAACGGTTACGATAATACGACGTTTCGTACCTTTTTATTTGAACCTCCCTTGTATTATGAGAATTTTTACAGTCATTGGTTAAATGCCCAAAACCAAAACTTAGAATATATAATCCGATAGAAAAATAACTTAGTACTAGTAAAAATTTCTCTTGCTCTTATTTACTAATATACACAATTTAAAATCAATCAGTAAATTTGTATTTTCCGTTGGCAAAAGTTTATATGCTATTAAAGTACAGAAAATGAGACACGGAATCAAAAAAAAAAAAAAAAAAAAGGACACAAAACAAAAGGAGCAATATATTATTATAGAACTCTATAAAGTAGAGCTGATAGGGTTAAAGTATACCATTAATGCTGGGGTCATTTTATGAGTGAAGAAAGATGTACATGTGTTATAATAACTTTTTAAAAAGAAGAACACATGTATTTTTTTAAGAGTTGGTAATTTTACAATTCTCAGTGTTAAAAAAAATTGTACTGGGCATAGTTCCTACTAAAACTTGGAAGTTCTCAGGTTAGGTGACTTCAAATTAATAAACTGATTTGCCTGACTGATATTGAAGTGATTATAATTTTTAACAGAAGGCATGTTGATGAAATCTCTGGGGCAACCATAGAAAATGGAGGAACTTCTATTAAACTACCAAGCTCTTGTATTCTTCTGGGAAAAACAAGTGATTGTCGTGTGAAACGAGATGATGGAGAATCTTCTTCCATTGGATTAGTGGTGAAATTTATCAAAAGTATTTATTTTATAGAAGCCCTACTAAAAAGGGGTTGGAAGTCAACTTTTCCAAAGGCAGTTTATTTCCTTTTTAAAAAAAAAAATTGATCTTTAAAATTTTTTTTTTTTTCCCCCAAAAAAGCTTTTGGGTAAAAAAAACAAATTTAAAATATAAAATGGCAAAATCACCAAAATAATGTAAATGTTTTTAAAAAAACCCAAAAACATGGGGGGAAAAAAAAATAAAAGGGGAAATAATTAAGAAATAATTTATTAAAGTAGCTTTAAAAAAAAAACCCCTTTTTTTAAAAGAAAATTTGGGGAAAAAATTCTAAGCAATATTTAAAATTTAAGGGAATATAAAAAAAATTTTGGGGCACATTCTGGAAAAAAAATCCCGTAAAATTTTTGGTTTCTCCCAAAATTGGTTCAAATAACCCCCCCTTTTTCCCCTTTTAATCCCTTTTCCAAAAACAAAACCCCCGTTTTTTTTAAAAAAAAATTTATTTTTTTAAAAAAAACAAAACATTTTTTTTAGGGCCCCAATTTGCTTTATAAAAAAAACCAAGTTTTTTATTTTCCATTCACTAGAACAAAAACTACATGTGTTTTAGTAAAAGCAGATGCTATAACTTTACATAAGATGTCAAACTTTAAAATGCGTTTTACTGGAAATGTGTTTTTTCCGAAAAGCTCAAACGGGGACAGAGATTACTCAAAAAGTTTTTAAAATAATTTGCTGGAATTTTTTGTGCATGATTTGTATAAGAAAAGAAATGTTTTAACCTTTAAATTTATCAATCACTGCTTTATTACAAAATTTATAGTTCATTAAGTGAATATAATCACTGTTTTCTTAAGCAATTTCATATCATAAGAGAAAGTGTTCTAGTTTTTGTAAAAATTAAAATATTTCTTATTCTGAAGGTCATTTCAAAAAGGAATAGCAAAGTAATGCATCAAACTTGAAAAATTGAGAATTTGATCATTTACTATTTGTTCAGAGTGGGCCCCGTTTATGTAATTTTTTGTCAATTTTTACCCATTTTAGTAGTAATAATTTATTTTTCTCTCCTTAATTTTAGCCTTTTTTCCTTAGTGTCCTAAATAAATCTAAAAACCACAAAAAAATCTCCATATCTCCATTTTTAAAAAAAAAAAAGTTGTGGCAAGTAGTGGGATACCTTAATGCAACGCTCACCAATGAAAACTTACTCTCCCCTGATGAGTGGAAAATTTGCAGACGTGCAGGTTTCTTCAACCCTACCTCGGCGTTTCAAATCCCCACATTCGTTTGGCCCATCCCCTTGTCTGGCTCATCGTCTACCCGACGGCTACTATTATCATTATTTTCAACTACTAAATGTGTTTAGCGACTCCATGTTCGATGGTAATTTGTCATCTCCATGCTGCCTACTATCACCCCTCTGAATTTGTCGGTCAAATTCGGCAACACCCTGTATAATAATAGGAAATATAACCGGATTCAACACAATATTAATTTTATTAAGATGATACAAAAGTAATATTTGAATTTAAAAACCCAATGCTACAATGAATGTATTTTTTAAAAATAATGCATATAATGGTAATTTGAAGCTCCTGTTCTTTATCTGAAGAATAAGCACTAATTAAAGAAAGATTTCTTTTTTGTACACATTATAATTCAAGTATCTGGATACGTGTATGTTTTGGTTCTCTCACAGGCAAATAAAAAAATAGTATAGATTAGGGCAATATTTTGCTGAAATAACAACGGTCATTCTGTGAGAAAGGCTCTCAACTTGTTTGGGGGAAATTACAGCATGAATTGCACTCTATTCTCGAAGAAGAACGCTGGTTAACTCTGCCACCGATTTGGGATGTCTTGTCCCGGATCACAATCGGGTTCTAACTTATCCCACAAGGGTTCTACGGAATTAAGGAATATTCAAGGTCTGGACTTTGAGGAGTCCAGGCCAATATCTGTACATTCATGTCAATAAACCCCGTTTGCACAGGTCATAGAGATGGACTGGAACGCGATTCTTTTGAATCAGGAAAGTACCCTCTCTGAGCTGTTTTCACAATGTAGACAACATGTCGAGACAGATTTCCGCCTTTTGAGAGTACCTTACACAATAACCAAAAAGTTCCTGCCAAACCATGAAAAACACACCTAAATCTTTTTGCTTCCTCCTCCGAAAGTCATCTAGGCACAATACAATAAGTTTCGAAGTGTTCACACTCAGACTGTTAGATAATATACTTTGATTCGTCAGTCCATAAAACATGACACTAATGATCAAGGACCAGTGTTGTCGACTTTTGAGCCATTTTAATGACGCTTTGCATCAGTTGTGGTAACGTAAAACAGTAACTCTGCAATGAAAACCAATATTTTGAATTTGAATTGTCATTCGGCCAATGTTGCAACCAAAGACGTTATTGGAAAGTATGGTCTACTAGTTCATGGATGCACAGTCACAGCCCCCGCACTTTAATCTCGATAATATTATATTTAGTTATGTAATAGAATGGGACACTCTCTTAACATAGCAGAAAAATCACAAACAAATTTTCCTCAACGGTAACAACCAATCCTTTTACCACATTAAAAAAATAATTTAACGCATTTATTTCCCAATGTACTATTCTAGCTGTGAATTTATGATCGTAACTCTTCTGCTTTCTCTTATACTTGTCTGGGAGATAGTAGTACAATGTCACTTTACAAAGTTGTTACTTCGAAGGGTGTTTGATATTTTTGATTATATAATGTAATGCTCTTTTATAAATAAAAAAAATGAATATGATTATCATGCTCTTATAACTTCCATTCTTAACACTAAAAACTGAAAGAAATATTTACTCTGAATTCATTCAGTCTGCAAATAATCTATTAGGCTATCCTCTCTCTAGAGCTAATTTTTTTCTCTTCTAACCAAATTTTCACTTTAAGCTAGAACAACTGAACAGTCACTGCTAAATAGTGCATAAATAGTCAGGGAGATAGATAACTATAGAAAATAGTAGATGTGAACACAATAATGCCACATTAACCAGCTCATGAATTATACCTGAGAAGCTGTTTGACAGTTAGAAGATCTCGGAGATCCCACGTTATGTTCCATTTTCGCGGTACCTCCTCCTCACGTTGGTTGAGGTGGAGATCTCGTTGATCATTGGTGCTCCCGGGGATCCAAAAGCAGCATGGATAGAGAAGCCATTAAACTGGACACGAAATGATTACAAACAGGTATTTCCAACAATTTACTTTTATATTAATTTAAACATTAGAACTCAGTATGCGATATGCGTACAAGACAAGCTAAAGGGTAAGGATTAATGGGCACTTTGTAAGCGACATCCCCCTGAAGTCGATTTCTCACTGTCCTGCCTACCTAAAGATGTGGGAGGGAACAAAGCATGACCAGAACTTTCCATGATAAATCTAATTTATTATTATTCAATTGTACTAGTCAACCACAAAGTCAACCACAAAAGGAAGCCCTAGGAGTGATATAAAGAAAGCAACAACCCTAAGTGAAAAAGCGCACGCAATCAGATCAATTTAACCTTAATCAATCCTAACCTATCAATTCCTAATCCACTAATTTAGTACAGTAGCAAAATTCCGTCTTTAAGTCACGTTGCGTAAATCCTAAATCTCCTCTTAGTAACGCTGCATTCAGATGCTCCGCTCCTTCTCCCCAACTATTACCAAACTCTAACACTATATACTCTAACTAATTTGTATATCAGGGTTTCTTCTTGAGAGGGGTGGCTTGGAATTAATCGAATCCCCCCCCAAAAAATTCCCCAAAAAGGATTAGTTGGGGAAGGTCACGTAAAAAACCCTCCAATTGGGTTTTTTTGAAATGAGAGTAAACTCTGAATCTTGTCGAAAGAAATTGTCCGGGAAAATTTAGGGAAATGTTTAAAGTGGCAATATTATCCACAATTACTATTATCTATAATCTTCTATATATCTCCCTTACTATTAATATTTAGTAATAACACTCATTTGGTTGGAGGAGCTGTTCTAGCTTAAAGTGACAATTTGTTTGGACGGAAGAAAACCCTATTTAATGAGGATATAAACCTCTCGGATAACTCATTGTTATAAAGAAACATTGGTTTCAAAAACTTTATTTAAGATCAGAGTGCCCAATTTTTTTTAAAAAAGCTGTGTATTTTACGAGAACAAATTTGTTAAAAAATAGATGCCGTTATTAATAGAGTATGTCAATGAATTTCTGACAAACCATTAAAATACGCATTTCTCATTTAGGGTAAAAAACAAAAGAAGACTTGATTCTCTGTACGATATTTACAACTTCAAAAACGCATTTTTTCAAATAAAAAAATAATTAAAAAAAAAACTTAAATAACATTTACAAAACACATTTTTTTTTTACATTTCCAGGCAGTTAAGTGGTCGAATATTCTCCAAACCGAAGGCACAGAAGCTGTGAGTCTCAGCTCGGACTCAAACACGTTGGACTTTTCCCTTACGAATAGAAATGGAAACGATACCCTCAAAATGAAAGACACAGCAGAACCTTTTGAAATTTGTCTTGGTATTTCTCCACCTTCCGATGATGATCGTGGAAACAAGTTGAGGCACGTCCATCCCTCTTTCAATGGTAAAGACGAATTTTTGGTGTATCATCAACTGACCATCGACAAAAGTGGAGCGGCTATGAAAGTTGAATTTGTTCCTGACGAAAAACCGTTGTCTTATGTGTTTTTCTATGGAGTAGGGTACAAACCGTCCCTCTTGGTGTACGATGGAAGAGTTTTCCTTAAAAGTTTAAAGCAGAAGGAGGTAAATATCAATTGCTGCTTATAACATTTGAGTATTCGCACATTGACAATGAAATAAATGATTATTCTTTGATAATCATCCTGTATCATAAGGTGACCAACCGTCCTCCTTTAGGAGGACAGTCCTCCTTTTATAAGTTCTGTCCTTCCTCGAAAAATGTCCTCCTTTTCCATATTTTAAAACTGATCTGTTAATCTCTGTATTCAGAGATGAACCAAATATGTTTCCAAAATGTCCAAGAATGGTATGAAACAAATATCACAGGAAATAAGAGTTTTCAACCATGTTTTTTGACTTCATATTTAGTAAATTGGGTTGATATAGTAAATTATGTTGAGTTTTTATCGAAAGAGAAAGGTTTGATATAAAAATCAATGACAATTTTCTGTTTGAAGAAATTAGTAGACTGAATGTATATTTAAATTTTGGTAAATTAGAACAATGGAAGAATCAGCGTGTGAAATTGATAAAAGATGGGCGGAAATATTTAGCCATTTCAAAAATGAACTCATTCCATATATATATTCTTGTTGAATTTACATTGTACAACACTGGAACTAATGCAGCAGTTGAAAGAGTTTTTTCAATTGATAATGATTTTTTGACTAGTGAGAAATCAGTATTGAGTGTTAATACTTTAGCTACAATGCATACCGTAAAATTCAGTCTAAAAGATATTTTTTGCCCCAAAATTTCCGGTACATTAGAAAATGATATATTGACAAAGAAAATTCCTTCAATAGAAAAATACTCGTTTAAGGAAATAATTAAATGGAATGTAAGCGTAATTAGCGTATATTTTTGTTTGAATTAATAAAACGTTTCATTATTTAAGTTGAGATTTTTTTCTTAAATTTTTCGTCCTCCTTTTCATTATAAAAAAATGGTCACCTTATGTTTCAGCCAAACGCCAGGAAACAAAAGGAGAAGAAAACAGTGATCTCTGAAAAGATATGTATAAATTAAATAATCGAACAAAAGTAATATACCGCCAATCAAATTTGTCTAATCAAATTAGCGAAATTCCGTGATGAACAGCTAGTAGTGAAACCAGTAGCGCAAACAGGAATTTTTCAAGGGGTGTGGTTCAGGTCGAAAGTCCACCATTCTGGTATATACCAAAATGCTGTCCAACATATCCCTTCGATTCTGTCAGTTTCGGAAACAAAAAACAGTAAAAAATTAATTATTGAATAAATAACTAGTATTAATTTACTATTACAAATACTTAATTAAATTTTAGGTACCATATACATAGATTATAATGAATCGAGAAAAAAAATTAAGGGCTTTAGTCGGGGGTGGGAGGGACTGGACCTGGGGACCTCCTTTTTTGTGCCCCACTGAGGGAAACCATTCTCATGCAGATGCGAAAACAGTAATATGACAGTATTTGGCGATGTTTTTTCGTTTGGAGAAACTGGTCGACTGTATGATATGTAAGTACCAGAATTAGTAATAATAATTAATGAACTAGGTACTTACGTATTGTCACAGTCGCATTGGCAACGTTACATGAAACGAAGAACATGGTTGTGTACGACATATGCGAAAATCGGGGTTTCCAATATGTCGAGTTATCTTGAAGGTTGGTATTGTCGCGATAATACGTGTTGTTGTTGTTTCTGATCTCCATATCTAGCCAAGCTAGATCAAGTCCATAATCACATTCACTCTTATAAAGTCCAATACTATTAGAGGGTCTTCATATAGATCTTGTTTTGAAAACCCCAGACAGTCAAGAATGTGTTCTGGCGATAGAACACCTTACACAAGTTGGAAAAACTTTGTTACCATCTACATCTATGTGATAATACGTAAACGCCATGAACTATTTTGAACATGATTGAATATGATTTAATTTTTTTTCTCATGAGGGAGAAAGAGAACTTGTAAAATTTGGGTACTTACTTATTATCCCAACCTATTGGCGACATTATATGAAACGAAGCGCATGATCACCGATTCAGCGCATACGGCACGTTCGAAATTGGTGGTTCCAACTTGGCGAGTTATCTTGAACATTGGTGATTGTTACGATAATACGTAAGTACTGAAATTTGTTTCTTTCAAAAAATCAAAGTAAATAATGATTACTTTAATTTCTATATTCCTTTGCACCATACATAAGGGGGGGAAGGGTATATAAATTATCACCATGATTTTTAGATTCTATCTGCAACTTCGTATTTTCATATGTATTTTTGAATTTGAGTAAATTTGCAGTTTCCCTTCTTTCTTATTTAATGTATAAACTACACTGACCAATAAAGACTGAATTCGAATGCAAATGAAATAAGTTTAAAAAAGTGAACAAAAAAGGAGTTGAATTATGCTGATGAATGGATCTCATTCCTGTCGCGAATTAGTCAGCGTGAATACCATTGTGTGTGAGTGTCTGATGCAACTTGGTTTAAACCCATAAATTTTGATGAAGGGGTAAATTCTTGGGATTTGCAGATAGGTAATAATTTGCCTGCAGAGGTATAACTTGTAGCGACCCTAAGGTCGTAGGTGAAATTTGGGTCTCCGAAGGAACAGACATAGTTATAAAAATAATTGAGTTCATTTTGGTACAAACAATTTACTATCAAACAGGATTATAATCCGAGGGAGAAATCAAATTAATTAACTATCCAAAATTCCTAAGACAAATTATTAAGCACTTAATTGAGTGATTCGATGAAACAGCACTTGTCAGGTCTATCCCTGGTCAACCTGATATTCCGGTCTAGAGCTTCTTAACAGAAGTACCAAAGCTTCCGATGTGTCATTCCGTAAATCTCACTATAACGTAATCTGGCTGAGACATAGCCATCCTGTGATGACATGTCTTGCCGGTTCATGTAAGCTTTGAGGGGGTGGGATTATCAAAATGATGAGACATAATTCTTAATCAACTTTTATTAAGAGTAACTTATAATACTTAAATTTAATTTGACAAATTTAATTAGAGTGAGAGTCAAGCCCAAATTAAATCACGTATTTAAGTCAGATCACGCAACCCGATCCCCCCTATCTCCAATTATCCTAAATAATCCTGTTTATTAATACTTATATAATATTACCTTTTTCCAGTTCTTCCTTGACCTAGAGAATATTATCTATAATCTTATATGAAGATTCTTGATCCGGGAGCTAATTCTTTATCCTCAAGATTCCACCTAAGCTTTGTCACTCTATCGATCAGAATAATTCCACAATACAATCTCTGAGCCGCTACGCTATATCTAGGTTTACCACGATATCCTTTTATAGTATATCTCATTTACATGTTACATTTGTTTATCTTCTTGGTATTGGGTTGGAAAGGTTTTGCCTTCGTGGCCCGTAAAGAACATAGGAGTCATGTTAATCAGAAAAGGGCGAGAGACGTCACAACCCCCCCAAGAAGAAAAATGATTTATTAAAGGGGCTCAATCCCTTTTAAAAAATTGGTCTAAAACTCATTTTTAAAATTTTTTCGCTTTCTGAGTTTTATTTAAATTTTTTAAACTTAAATCTTCATTTTAATTTTTATAATTTCCCAATATCTATCTTGATTTTAAAATTTTCTTAAAATTTTAATCTTAAATTTTAATTTTTTAAAATTTTCCCAAAAATTTATCTTGACTTTAATTTTCATTACCATCTTAAAATTTTTAATATTTAATTTAATTTTAAACTCGGACAAAAATTTTTTACCCCAATAACTGGGCCAACATTTAAATACTGAAGCCATTCCTTACTTTTCGTTACTTAAAATATTTATACATTTAAAAAACTATTATTGGGGGGGCCCAGCCAATCAAACCCCTTTCATAGGGGTGGCCTGCCCTTTTCTTAAAAACCGGGAAACACGTTGAAGCTATACTTTTCAAAATTTTGGGCGTCTCCCTGAAATAAACATTTAGTCTCTATTTCCATAATATTAATCAATTTTACATATTTATTTATATATCACAAAAAATTTTTATTCCATCCCAATCTGGCAACAAAAATCCCAATGAGCCGCGCAGCCGTTTAATTATTGTTATCCCTTTTGACTACGGCCCCCTTGAACCAGATCCCTAAAATCAACAATACAACAAAATATATATACATATTAACTTTACAAACATTTTTCAATAAACCATTATAACAAATAACCAAAAGGGAATTTTCGCATCTCACGAAGTAACATCGAAGTAAACAAATGTGAAAACAAATGTTTTCTTCAAAAAAAAATTTTAAACAAGTCAAAAGTTCCAAAATTAAATGAACACTCATTGTAGTGTTTGATTTGGGCTTATAACTTTTAAGCCCCCCCGAGACTTCCTTCTTTCCCAATTCTTCCGACCCTTGTTGGAAGATCAAAAAAAAAATGAAAAAATACAACCTTTTTTATATTGGTCTCCCAATTCACGTTCAACGTGAGGTGTCATCACTCTTCTTTCCCTTTTACTTTAAATTTTTGTTGTAAGGTTTAATCTCCTTGTGTTTTTCCTTCCCTTTCCCCAACTGTTTTCTTGGGGTCGAGTTTTCTTTTCCCCCGTGGCCCTTTATATTACTCTTTTCATATGGAACTTCAGTTGATTCTTTCTTCTTTTTTCTATCTCAAAAAAATAGTACTAAATGACATTTGTCTTTTATTTTTACTATTATTATTACCCTTTTTTTGCCATTTCTTTGTGGTCCACTTGCCCCGATACACCTGTTTTTTAATACCTTGGTTTTTTTAAAAACCTTTTGTTTTATTTTCTTTCCCCTACTGAACTGGGTGACCCCAGTGATTTGTTTTATGGGTCCTCTCTGTTTTTTTTATATTGATTTGATTGGTTACCAACCCTTTTTTCCCTTTAACCCTACGTTTCACCGCAGATTTTTTTTTCCCCATTTGGGGCTTTTTTTAATCCTTGGTGTACTTTTTCCGAAGTACGAGTTTCTGACTTGATTTAATATTTGGGATACCTGTTCCAATTCGCCCTTCACATTTCTATGACGATATATTCTTATTTGATCTACGTTAACTGTTAATTTTTTTCCCCTGATTTCCATATTACAATGTTTTAAAGTTCCTAACCAAGACTCTATAAGGCCCCTCAAATTTTTTTTAAATTTACCAATACTTTGTTAGCACTGAACTTACAGGGTGTTTCCAAAAAACCAATCTTTACCTTTTTTTTTTTGCCCTTTTCTAGTCTATTATAATATTTTCCCACCTTTCCTGTTTAATTTTCTATTTAGTCTAGCTTTTTAAATTTTTCTGTATATCTTAATTTTTTGAATTTAGAGCTTTCCGATTCATAACTGTTTTTGAAATTTTAACAATTTTCACCAAAAATTTCGCCGGTGTTTTCCCGTTGTTTCATTCACCGCCAAACGAAGCGAAAGCAAACTCACGTAAAATTATCCCAAGTATCTTTGATATTAAAAATTTGCCTTTCCATATCTCGATTAACTCTTTCAGCCCGATTTGTTGGGTCTTTATGCAAATTTCACATGCCTTATGCCTAATCTTTCATTGGCTCAAAATCTCGGAAAAAGGGGGACATTATCACTTTTTAAATTTTATTGGGCCCCATAACGCGAATTAAAGTTATCAAAAAATATCCGCTATTATAGGGGAATGGGTTTTTATTTATAATTTCAGCCCTTTTGCTGAAATGGGTTATTACTAAAATATAGCGGCGCTTATTCTCGATATAGGATACGGGCCTAATAAATTAACGTCACTATCTCATTCGGGTAATTGATATAATTGGTTTTTAAAACCAGCTGGTAACGCGTTTTTTTAGTTATTAACTTGGCAATATGGCATGTGAACATATTGATCAAAATTTTTCTGCGGGGAAATAACAAACGTCCCGTTTTTTTTTATACGTTTTAAATCTGCCTAGTTCCACTTTTGGGTTTTAAACTTCATTTTTCATTCCTTAAAAAATTTTAATGATAGCTTTTTACCTAATGACGTTGGTGTTTCGCATAAAATAACAATCCTTAATTGGAAATCGTGGGGCCAATTTCACATATCGTTCTTCCGAGTTATCTTGGGTTTTTTTAAATATCTATATATATGACCAATTTGGGTCATTTTTTTTTTGTTCCTTTTTTAATTGTTCCCGCAAATAAGTACCAAATCTTTTTTATGGCCAAATTTTATCACCTTTAAATTTTCCCTGGTTTTGGTAAAAATTAGCCACCATGTTTAACTTCATTTCTGACCCATTAACGGGAATTTCCCCTTTTTTTACCTTTTATTTCAACCAGTGTATTTTGAAATTTTTGATTTTTCAAAAACTAATACGATTTTTTACGCTTTTTTGAAATGATACCCGAACCAGGGTATTTTAAATCTTTCAACACATGAAATGACCAATTTTTTGAATTGTCGACAATTTTTAACTACAATCCCCCCGTTTTGGATTTTGCACCCCGTGCTGTTTTAACCTGGGCTCCGATTTTTTTTTTTTTTTATAGAAAAAAATTTTCTTTTACTTCTTCCCATATAAAAGATTTATCTGCTCCGGTGTCCCATACCTTTAAAAAAGTGTTTTTAATTAATATAGTGGGAAGTTCTACGGGTGTTACATATTGGAGAAAGTCAATTGTCTCTCTTGTCGACACCTCTTAGGTTGATCATTCTTTTAAATATTTAATCGTCCCCTTTTTTGGGCCCCATCGCCTCGATTGAAATTTTCACTCGAACCCTTATTTCTACGGGCCCTCAAAAATTTCATTTCCCTTTTTTTAAATAAGTAACTTTTTCTGAATCTTTGATCATTATTTTAAAAACCTTTCTCGAACCCTCTATTATTTTGACGGGTATTCTCGTAAAACTATTTCTGTTATTTGGGCTACTCCTTATTTCCAATCTGTTTCTACCATTAGCTTCAAAATTAGGCCCCCTCCCTTTTACCTCTCTTTTCTAATTTTGGTTCTATAACCCCCTTTTAATTTAAGAATATTCTCTTCGAATTTTCCGGACTTCAAAAATTGTATCGTATTTTGTGGGTTTCGCACCTCCCCCATAGTCCGTACCTGTGGTTCGAGTCGAAAAAAATGACCCCCAAGTCTGCTTGGGACATTCCAATTCTAAAACTTCTCTCTATTTTTTTTAACTTTCACAAAAACGTTCCTGATTTCTTCCTTTCTGGGGGAAAAACTCCTTGTTCTTTTTATTTTTTTATCGGGAAAAACCTTTCCCAAAGCTTTAGCCGAAAAAACCGGGCTGTATTTTTTACTAACAACGAACCAAAAATCGAATACCAATCTTGAGCCCTTCCGAGATATTTTTAAGTAAACCATAAAATTACTTGGGGTTTCAAAACGTATATTTTGTCGATACACTGATAAACTCTGCAACATTCTCCACCCTGAAAGTACATTTGGGAGAATCGTATTTCCACCTCATTACCTCGAATTAAATACGTTCGGGGGATTGGACATAGCCCTCCTGGTTCCATGTTTTTGCCGGTTCCGTGCTAGAGGTGGGGATTATCAAAAATAGACATAATTTTTAATACAACTTTTATTAAATAACATAATACTTAAATTTAATTTGACAAATTTAATTAGAGGGGAGTCAAGCCCAAATTAAATCACGATTTAAGTCAGATCACGCAACTAGATCCTCTATCTCAATTATCCTAAATAATCCTGTTTATCTAATTACTTATATCTAATATTACCTTTTCCAGTTCTGGTCCCTTGACCTAGAGAATATTATCTATAATCTTTATATATGAAGATTCTTGATCCGCAAGGTAGCTAATTCTTGATCCTCAAGATTCCACACTAAGCTTTGTCACTCTATCGATCAGAATAATTCCACAATACAATCTCTGAGCCTGCTACGCTATATCTAGGTTTACCACGATATCCTTTTATAGTATATCTCATTTACATGTTACATTCGTTTATCTTCTTGGTATTGGGTTGGAAAGGTTTTGCCATTAATCGTGGCCGTCAAAGAACATAGGAGTCATGTTAATCAGAAAGGCGCGAGAGACGTCACATGGCTAACTAACGACTAACTCTGCTAGAGTTCAAAAAGTACTGAAATCGGAAATTAGCATAAAATCAAGTTCTCTCTTCGGAAGGCGGTTTTAAAATCAAACAACAAAGAATTATTTTTCCCCAGTAGGATTAGTAGAAGGGCGCGAAAATGACATGTCAGAAACTTAATGCAGACATTTTGTTAAAACAAGCACAAAAAAGAAGAAAGAAAAACTGTTAGCAATGATCCCGAAGCATAATGAGTTATGTTAAAATCCTAATTAAGGTCTAAGTAAAAAATTCTGCAGTCATTGTATGTGATGAACCTAATTTTTAAATCCCGAATTTTCAAAAAGTAATTATTCTATATAAGAAAATAAATATGCATAGTCTTGTCATTGCTTAAGCAAATGGAGAATGAACTCAGAGAATGTACTAACATATTTAATGCTACTCTCTTTAAAAAAAATTTTACGCTTCATGTTTGACTTGAATTATGATACTTTATTTATTTATTTTTTCCTTCAAGGGTTTTAGCTCTATCAATAAATTATACCAAATCTCTTTTAATTATATTTAGCATCCAACGAGAGTCTGAATTGAGTAAAACTCGAACGTCACATTAGGTAGCGGTAGCCTCCACTAGATGGTGCCATCACTGAAAAGGGCTTCCCCTCTTGGGGACTTGCCGTGTCTACTAATGGTTCAGCTGCCAAAATGCAGCCCATTTGAAACAAACTTTTCTATTGCCTGCTTTCACCAATAATGAACTTAGTTTTCAAAGGTATGTTATAACAGCGATAAATATTTCTTATAATTCCTATTGATTTACTGTAAAACTGGTATTTATGTATTATAGCAACCACATTAGCAACATTTGATGAAACGAAGCACATGGTTGCCTATTCAGGGAGCACGATAAATACGAAATCGGGGTTGCCAACTTAGCTAGTTATCTTGAACTATGGCTTTCTATATAGCCAAAGCACGTACCGTAAAATCCGGCGTATAACGCACACTTTGAACACAAAATTAAGATTGAAATTAAAGGGTGCGCGTTATAAGCCGGGTATAAAAACGATGGCTTTAAAAATATCAAAAGAGATGAGCATAAAAAAAAATTTACTCCTACATGTATCGAAACACTGTTTATTTAAAAGAAACTACTTGCCTTATGAACTAAAAGAGTTTATTGTGTTAATTATTGCACGATGATTAAAATATATTAAAAATTAAATAAATTTACATCCATTTCAGAAGGTGAAAATAATATTGAACATCCTTATATTCCGCTCATTCAGTTATATTTTTATTTCCCTATCTGGTTCTACGGTTCTAAGGCAACTCATTAAATTCATCATATGATTTTTTTTCATTGCCAGATACAACAGGATCAAAGACTACTATTCTGAACTTAAAAATATAGACATAAATTATTTCTCTGGCAAATAGAACTAAATACACTACTCCCAACGTTCTCGTTGAAAGAGTAATATCATATCCAAGCTCATATGCCTTCCTTCATCCATCAACACCAGTTACTACAAGTTGCAGTTCTAGAAATATACTATTTTTTTTAAATGTTTGGGATAATACCTCGAATAAATGACTAAAACATAAAAGCAATGTATACAGATATTTCAGATATTTTCGTAAAAAAGGGGGTGCGCGTTATACGGCGAGTATACCTAAAAATTAAAAAAATCAGCTTGAAAGTATAGGTGCGCGTTACACACCGGTGCGCGTTATACGCCGGATTTTACGGTAAGTACCATAAAACATCGAAAAGTTATGCAATACTTTAAGAATCCTTTTGATGAACTAAAGGTATTTATATATAACTATACTAATTCAAGGAGGAATTATAATATCATCAAATTATTAAGAATTTTAAGATAAAATCTGAGGCTACCGTGTTTATAATTGGGAACTGTCTCTTCCTTATTTGTCTTTCTTTTTGGCATATTTTTGTATCAAACAATTTTTCCCCTTAAAATTTTTACGTAAAACAGCAGACTTGATAAAAAATTATTTGCTTATATTGCGAACCTTATAGAACGAAAAAAATAAGTATTGATTTCTTATGTGTAGACAGAGCGAAAAAAATAATTATATCGTTAATTTTTTTAAGGAAATAATGAAAACCCATTTCTTAATAAATTACATGATTTTAAAGTTCACGAAGACAATAAGAAATATGTCATTATAAACTCATGCACATGCTTGACATGTAAATAATATCAATCAGCCAGTAGAAATATTTATCACGAGTTTCACTCTAATAATTAATTTGCAAGATGGCAGTAAAAACAGCTTTAAAATTTATGAATTCATTAAGCTTCGGCCTTTTCTTAGCTTATTAATATTGGAAACTAATATAGAAACCGAAAAATGGAAAAGACTCCAGAAGCTATGTACAAAGCGTGTGAAATCCTACCAAATTGTTTATGCAATGTAGAATTACCTCACACAGACCAACATGCTCGCCAACTTCCTCCATACCCCATGCCCACTTTATGTTTCCCATCCGAAAAAGAGGTAGAAGATGAGAAAAAGAAAAGAATTCGAGATCTATTGACTGATTTTAACGGTTCCCGTGTTGAAGATGCACTTCTGAAGCAAAAATTTGAAGAAAGGGCAGAACAGTTGATGACAGATCTAAAATATGAACAACAGCTGCCACCATGGTTGCCACATGAAGCCGGACCTTTAGAGAACAGTGGAGATAGACTCAAATACGAATTGGAACAAAGTCGTTTCCAATTAGCCGAGGTTCGAAATCAGATGCACACTTTGAAAAAAGAGCTCATGCTTTATAGAAAACTCGTTCGACAGGAAGTAGGCGGCAATTATGATTTACATCACTTAATGGTTGACAAACAATGGAAAGGCAGAGCTGAAGAAATTGAGCGCCTGAAGTCAGAAATTGCCCTAATGGAATCTAAGGCTTATGGTCATAAATATTTGAGGAATCCTATAACGATTCCTCAATATAATCCTCGCTTTCCCCGCCTTGAAGAACTTATTCCTAAAAGTCAGGCAGAATATTTGCAGAGAGAAGCAATCATGAGAAAGGAAGATGCCGAAGGTAAAGATGCAACGATCCTCATGCAAGAATATGGGAATCTGGCCCTCATGCATAAGGCCTCGACAACTCAAAATAAAATACTTGCGGTGGAATTGAAGTCATTGAAAGAACAGCTGAATCAACTCGAAATTAAAGCGAAGGAAGATCTGGAGCTTATCAAAAATCTGGTTGCGCATCAAATGCAAATGAGAGAAATGATGGACCGGGAAGCTCATTTGGCAACTTTAGTACAACACAAATGAGGATGGGAAAGCGATATAAAAGCCGAAGAGAAGATGAATGCTGGGAAATACAAAGCTTTGTGGGAGGTGAGTGAATACCAAAAGCAATCGTTGTACGAAATGGTACGCTTGCTAGCTGAAAGATTAGATGAAGTTTTGAAAAAAGCTGAGGAGGCAGAAAAACACTGTCTCGATAATCAAGAACGAAAAGAGGACCTCGAAAAACAACTTGAGATTCAAAAGGAGGCTCGCTTGGCAACCGCCAAAGCTGCCAAAAAGGAGAAACCCAAAAGACCTGTCGCAGGCGGGGAAAACATGCCAATTGAAGATCGGTTGGAAGCCGTGAGAGAAGAAAACATTTTTTTGAAAAATTTCTTGCACAAAATCATCGAGGCTAAAGAAGAGGATCTCAAACTCTATAGATTTACTATGAAAAGTGTTAGGGTGCAATATCTAGAAGCTATGGAAGAAATTAAAACGAAGAAAGCAAAGCAAGAGGAAGAAAAGGCTACTAAGAAATAATTGTTCTTTTTAGTTATTTAATTAATATATTCATAATTTTAAAGAAATTTGATCAAGAAATAAGGAGAAATTTAATTAGAATATATTTTTGTTAGTATTTCGAGTATCTCTTTAAAATATTTGAAGAAGAAAAATGGTACTTACGTATTATCGCAACAATCGCCAACTCTATTAACTCGCCAAGTTAGCAACTACGATTTCCTATGTGTCATACGCACTCAATTGGCAACCATGTGCTTCGTTTCATATAATGTCGCCAATAGGTTGTGATAATACGTAAGTACGGAATCTTTTTATTGTTTTGATATCATGCCGTGATTCGCTTGGCTCAAATTTTGCTTCGGGGATGCTAAATACATAAGTACCACAAAGTGTTATGTATCTGATTGAGCTCTTTAGTATGTTAAAAACTCGATTATTCATTTAGATTTCAGCGTTGAGACTGTAAAGAATGTAGTAAGAAAATTGGGTACTTACGTATTATAGCAACAATGCCAACGTTCAAGAAAACTCGCCAAGTTGGCGACCCCGATTTTTCATGTGTCGTACTTGCTGAATTGGCAACCATGTGCTTCGTTTCATATTATGTCGCCAATACAGGTGAGATAATACGTAAACAAAAAAATTTAAATTTATTTCATAATATCAAAACCCAAACATAATTTTAATATCCATTTCTACACAAAAAAATCAAATGTTACTGAGCGCAGT
This sequence comes from Trichonephila inaurata madagascariensis, assembly GCA_019973955.1. Classification (NCBI taxonomy): domain Eukaryota; kingdom Metazoa; phylum Arthropoda; class Arachnida; order Araneae; family Nephilidae; genus Trichonephila; species Trichonephila inaurata. Next base: position 43,520 of record BMAV01025608.1, read on the forward strand.
TAGAATGAATAAATATTGACACTGTCTCCTTCTCAAATATAACAACCAATTTTATTTATAGCACTAACAGGGTTTTCGCAGAAAAAAATTACGTAGGGAACAAATAAAAAATAGGTTGAAGTAAACTTCACATTTCGGTTATTTTAAAAGTTCACGTTAAACCCCTTTAAATTTGACCTTAACTTACTTTAAGATTCTGGAGACCCAAATTTTCAGTGAGTTTTTATCTCTTGCGATAGTGAGCACGCACACACACACACAGAATAGTAACAATCCTTCTAGAAAACAAATATCGCCAAATATGATAGTAAAATTATTAAAACTCTGCCAATTTGGTGGTTTTTTCTTAGAAATTCTCTCATTAAAATTTTACATTAGAAAATTCCTTACATTTTTGTCTCATTTTGTCATATTTTTAAACATATATGGACTAATTTAAGTAATAATATTAAATTTTTAAAACCAAACACGTACTACACAACTAAATAATATATATTCTCATAACTCATTCATACATAAGTTGCGAATTTCCCTATGTTTAAATGATTTATCACCAGTTTAGCACTTTTATTTCTCTATTTTGCGTGATGTGGAGGTTTGGAGAGTCACATGCCAGCTCAGGTATCATCCTCGTCATTTGACCTAAGCTCAAAATTAGAAGAATCATCTCCAATAACTTCGGTGCAGCTTCAAAGGAAGATGTTAATAAAGAATATAATATAAAGTTTGTCTTTGTAGGCTCCCCCACCCCTTTAACTCAATTCCAATGCCAAATTCTGCGAAAAAACTGGAAACAGAAAAATCCAAAAGGAGTCCATTGCATGTAAAAGATCGACAAAACCACGATTTCAATCATGGTTCAATTTGACGGCTGCTCTGATTAAGGACAACCTTTTTTCTGTTTTTAAGTTGCTTTATTCCTCTTCTTTTCTGTGACCATCTTGACTCTCGCCCTCCCTCTGTTTCTATCGATTTGTTTCGTAATCCGTTCATAATAAGTACGAAAAAAAAAAAAAAGAGTTCATTATTATATATTTCCTCAACATTTAAACTGTTTGCTTTTGGTGGATAATTTATTTTACACAGTAAATTAATACAGATTGTCTTAGTTATTATACAAGAAATCCTGAAACAATAAACAAATAAAAATAAAATTAATCGACTCATTTTGTCAAAAACATAGAAGCTAAAAAAACCCCGATTGTCGTTGCTTATTAAAATCTAGGATGGCGATCTGAACAAAATTGAAAAATTTTCAGTAAAGGGAAAAAAATGATTTTAAATCGATATTTAATAAATCGATTCAGAGAAAGATATGTAATGATTTCACACAGCTCTTGGGGTAACTATTTATTTCGTATGAAAACACAAAAAAAAAAAAAATTTTTAAAAATTTTTTATATTCTTTTTACAATTCAATAGCAAAAGGGTCCGTAATGATTTCGAGTTTTTCACATAAAATAAGTTCGTAACTTCCCCGCTAGAAAGTCCTTTCAAATCGTGAGTAAAAGGGGTTTACCCCGGTAATTCCACACCGAGTCTGAGTGGCGCTGGTCCAAACGCCGTGCTCTTTCGCACTCTATTGTTCCCCCCTCTTCCCCAAATGGGGGGAGCGCTTGCGGGCTCGTTATCGCTTTTTTTTATCGCCCCGGGGACGTCCGATTTTCCCCTTTAAAAAACCAGTCTCCGTCCGGATTTTTGCCCTCCTTTTTTTCCCCTCTATCTTTTTCCCAATTATCCTTCTCTGATCTCTTTGTGGGCTCAAAATTCTTGTTATTTTGCCGCCTTCGGTCTCGCCCGATTTTCGCCAAGGGGGGCCGATGGCTGGGTGCATATTGTTCGTTTTTTGACGCGCCGTCGTCACCGAATCCGGGGAAAAGAAAAACAAGTTTGGCGCCTTTTTGAAGTCCGGTAAACCTGGGAAAAAAGGGTTTCCCAAGCTTTAACCCCAGAAATTCTTTTCCAGCAATTGGGGGAAAAGGGGAAATTTTTACCCAACCTCCGTCGAAGGGCAAAAGATCGTTGAAAAAGGGGGGAAGAGATCGTTTGCCCAAATATTTCAATCTAGAAAAAACGACATTCGTTTTTTTCCGTTTTTTGGGAAAAAACCCTAAAACCAAAATTTTAAAAACTTTTTTAAACAGGCAGTTGTGGCCCAAGTATGATCCTATACTTTACTGGCAAAAACAAAAGAACTCTATTTATCCTCACGTTCACTCAATAGCCATGATATACATGAGTATCGTGGGATCCTCTGTTCTTTGCCTTTCTTCGATTGCCGCCAACATCCCAAGTGATGAGCGGAACCATTTGAATCCCATTAGACTTGACAGACTGTTGTTTTTAAAAAGTTAAGATATTAAGCATTGGGAACTATAAGTTATATAATCTATTTTCTAAACTTTTTAAAATAACAAATACGTTTAGAAAATAAATGTCTTCTTTTATACCTGATATTTTGCTATGGTAAAAAAAAATAATTGTAATTGTCGCATTCCCTGAACTAAAAAAACCCTGATTTTACTGATAAGAGATCGTCTATTATGGTATTTTTCTTGTTTTTCATAAAATGGATTTATATTTCATTGTAAATGCAGACTTGGAAAAAAAATTGATCTTTTAAACCTTGATTTTGTTGTGAATCGATTCATCAGGTAACGATTCGAATCGATTTAAAAATCGATCTTGTTCGGAAAGAATCACCATCCCTATTAAGGTATCCGACTGCGTTCGGAACCGTGATTTAAATAGATAATTTTCATGATATTTAGTGTCACTTAGATTAGAATACATGAATAAAATTGTTTTAAGGACATTTTGACAAAATAAAAAAAAAAAATATTTAAATACAATATTTCGGCAAAATTAACTAGAATAACCTTTTTTCAAAAAAGTTCTCCTTTGTGAAAAGGCTTCTATTATAATAATATTTTGTGTGTACATAGCTCAGACCTCTGTACAGAGGCTCAACTATGACTTTTGAAAAATTCACATTATTTTCAGAGTTACAACCGATTGAAATAATTATCGGCGTTCTTTTCTTAAAATTTCTCCCCTTTGTTGCCGCAAAACTAGGATAAACCCACTTCTAAGTTATATATTTCAAAAATTCTAGTTGAGCCTCTGTAAAGAGGTCTGAGCTATAGACAGGCAAAGTATTATTATAGTAGAAGCATTTTTCACAAAAGGAGACTGTTTTGAAACTTGGTCATTCTATGTTCATTTTTGTCAAAATATTGTTCTAAATAATTTTTATTGTAATACTACTCTTAAAACAATTTTATATACATTTCCTAATTCCGAGTGGACACTAAATATCATAAATATTATCCATTTATACGCTTTTGGGTAAAATCACCGTTCCGAACGTAGTCGGATACCTTGTGACATAGCCATCCTGCGATAGCTATGTCGTGTAGGATCCGCGTAAGCTAGAGGTGTGTGATTATCTAAAAAGATGAGACATTTTGTAATTCTTAACACAACTTTTATTAAGAATAACTTAAATTACTTCTAATTCTAAAGAATAACTTTCTTTTATGAGAATAAAGTCACAAATTAAACTGAATATTTAAGTCAGATCGGCCACAACCAGAGATCACTTATCTTAATTATATTTCTAATTATCTGCCTAATCTAACTTCCTATACAAAATATTACCTTTTTATTGAGTAACCCTCCTACCTTGATACACTCCTATTCTGCTCTACTTGTAGATAAGAATTCTCAGGCCTTATTAATCTTTCTTATAATTAATATTTTTAATGAAGATGAGCGTATCCTTCTTCCTTGGTTGTAGGTCGTCTAACACTTGTTCCGAACTGTTCTGCACTAAGTTATCTCTAAGATCGCCGTCTCATCTCACTAAACCCTCTATCCTTTTAAAGTATATCTTATTTGCATTTTCGCCCTGTTTCTCTTCTTGGTATTGGATTGGAAAAGTTTTGCCATTAATCGTGGCCGTCAAAGAACGTAGGAGTTATGTTATAAGAAGAACGCGAGAGACGTCACAACCTTAAAGTCGCCCTATGAAACAACACGAGGAATATTGATGACAGTCCTCGCAATTTTGAACATCGGTTAAGTGATGTAGAGGATACTTAAGTTGTTACTTCCTCCAAATTTTCACATTCCACCAACGTGAAGACTTTCAGCCAGAGTAAACTTAACATGCCCCTCTACGCAAAAGGGAAAGGCACTAGAATTCAAACCTGCGTCTTGACAGAAGAAACGCTAATCACGAGTTTGTGACCATGACTACTTGGCTATTACGGCCACAAAACGACTTCGCTTTCAAGTAAAGCTGAATACTGAATCCTGATTAATATAATAGGATGCTTACATGAAATTTCTGAGTGAAAATAAGTATATTATATTTTTAATCATTTTATTTTCCAAACTGTTGTATACAGAAGGTCATTCGCCCCTTATGGAAACGATTTTGATAGTCAATTTTTATCTATAAATGCCGTATGTTTTAAACGATTTATTTTTATCTGATACCCATGGTTTTTGACAATAGTTCTAGCTCGAATTTTCCGCTAAGTAAATTTTTTCAAAGTACTGTCATGCCAATCGCCATATATACAAGAGCGTGAACTTAACGCGGAGCACATTTTCAGACAGAAAAAATGCTTCAATTTTTATAAAAATTTGTGACATTGTGACTTTATATTAAAACTCATGCATTTGTTTATAATATAAAGTGTTTTTAAAATTTCAAAATATTTCATAAATAATTAGTTTTTCCTTTTAACATGTAAAGGGATACCTCATTTAGCATTACGGTATAGGAGAAAAGATGCGAAACACATTTTATAAAAGAAAAAATGTATCAACTCGGATAAAAATGAATAGTATGATAAAATAAGTGATTCTGTATAGGATAGTGAAGCCAAAATATAATATTAATATTTGAGTACTTTTATATTTGAAAAAAATATTCCGAGTTCGGGTCCTATACTTTAATAATAGACGAAAACAACCTTGTTCGGTGTTCTTAGATGCCGTTATTTTAAAGCTCGTTTTAACAAACCGAATGTAAAAAAGTCCATTGTTGAAGCGTAGGGTGATTTTAGTCGCGTTTCATCAAATGGGATACACTTGATTCCTGTTTCTGATTCTTTCTTTGCTAAATAAGCGGCAACTGACTAATGACTAGAGGCTTTGTCCATTTGAAGCTCAATTTTATCAATATCCTTTCCATGTAAAACTGGAATTTCTTCATCAAAAATTAGTTCTAAAATACTCTGCGGATACAGAGAGAGAGTTCAGTGAATTAATTTATGTGCTTTACTTGAGACTTTTTTGAAATTTAATTCGCCGTTGTAACAAAATACTGCAACAATCATGAATCTTTTGGGGAACTTTTCTGTACACTGAAGAAGCCATTTCTTGCGGTCATTCCCGTCAGTTGAGCAATAGAAAATCTTCTTGTGACTTCTTTTGTTACAGTCACTTAAATATACCCACTTAAATATAGCATTGAGTGTTCCACAAATTTCCAATTTTTCAGCACCTAGGTACTTTTATATAATTTTCTACAATTTGTTTTTCTATCAGCAATATATTTTGGCAAAACAAATGAACTTTATGTTTAAACATGTTTCTTCACTCTAAGTTTTTACGAATGATTTTACTTACAGTGCCTGAAAACATTCCTAGTTTCGGTGCAATGAATATTTGAGTCGGCAGATATTCTTTTAGAATCAGACTTAACTTTCTTTGGCTGCGTTTCAACAGTCTTAGAATGAGGTTTCATGGTCATGTGTTTTCATTTTTACTTTTAGCAAGACGTTTATTATACACTCATGGACAAATAAATTAGCTCACCAAGAAGGAATCGTCAAAATGAAACGAAGTTTTGCATACGTAATGACTATGTTGATATAAGTAAATGATAAGAAAATCAAAGAAAAAGAATCATTTTAGAGAAAAAGGCAAAAGAACGGAGGATTTAATACCCTGTTGAACCCCCTCTATATAGCGCGAATGCACGATGCGATACGATCGGGCATTGAATCATACAAGTTCTGTATGATGTCATGAGACATTTCGTTCTATATTTGCTGTAACCTTGCCTCTAGTTCGTTCAAACTCGTGGGATGCCCAATTCGCCGTCCCAAATGATTCCAGATATGCTCGATTGGAGATAAACCTGGGTATTGGGCAGGCAAAGGAAGGGTAGTAACAGTGCGGAGACAAGCGCGTGACACCCTTGCCGTGTGAGGCCGTGCTTTGTCTTGTTGAAAAATGGCTCCTGGGAGACGTTGCATGAGTGGCAAGACATTTGATTGCAGGATGTCATGGACATACCGCTGAGCTGTCATGGTGCTTCGGATAAATACTAGAGGTGACCATGTATTGTAGGCAATGGTACCCCATACCATCAGACCAGCTGTTGGAGCGGTGTGTCGCTGTGAAGCAAATGCAAGATTGATGCGTTCACCAAAGGGTTTCCACACGAACACAATTATCATCACTGCTGAGATTCAATCTGGATTCGTCGCTAAAGACGACCTGGTTCCATTCGCTACAGTTCCGTTTCCTCGAGCGCGGCACAGCTCCAAACGGAGGTGTCGATGGTGGGCATCAAAGGCAGCACACGTAATGGGCACCGCGATCCCAAATGTCCTTCAGCCAGGCGCCTTCATATGGTTCGAGAAGACACAGGGGGCCCTAATGAAGGTGCTACCGGTACCTGGATGGCGGCCAATGAAGCAGTTAGCTGTACGCGTGCATTTATTACGATGTGGTGGTCTTCTCGGTCTGTCGAGGGCGTCCTGAGCCTGGTCTTCGTGTAAATGACATCTCTCAGGATCCACTGGTCTCAACACCTACTCACAACACAATCAGAGTGGCCTAATTGACGAGCTACTCGCCTAGCTGACCACCCAGTTTCCATCATGCCGATGATTCTCCCCCTCTCAAACTGCGACAAATGCTCATATTGTCTTCGAAAACGGCGTAATGGTAGGTCTATCTCAGCTCTTACTTTGTAAACGATTCAGCACACTCAGACAAGCTATGGTTACCTGTTTTATACTCCTCGGAGAACGACGTTAAATGCCCTCTACTGGCTTTACGTAATACGCAATCATGCTGCATTTCTAATCATTTGCATGTCTCCCCGACATGTTTCTTCATGCCAAGTTTCGTTACGATCCCGCAATTATTTCTTGGTGCGCAAATTTTTTTGTCAATGAGTGTATTATAAATCCCCTTTTTTTTAAAAAAATGTAATAACAGACATTTTTACACCGCTTTATAATTTGTTGATACGATTATTTCTCCTCGGAAAGCGTAATTACAAACCTTCGAGCCATCTACCATTTTAAGAGAAATTCTCAATTGTTTTAAATACAATATACAACTCTGTTTCATCGTCTTTTTATTATTATTTTAATATATTTTCTGGTATCCATGCTGTGGTCTTGTTAACCGAGTGGTCATGGTAGCGAATTCGTGGTGGTGGGACTAATCCCCATCTGGTCTAGTGAAACTAAACCAGATCCATGAGCCCATAAATCTGTACAAAGTCTAGGAACAGCAGGGGGGAAGCAACATGAAAATTATCCATTTATGCACTTTTTTAAAATCACGGTTCCGAGCGTAGTCGGATACCTTAAAATAAATAGTCAAATCGTTTTCTAATATCTTCATTAACATACCAAAAAAAAAAAGACACCTTTTGATTAACTACCTTTTTGGAACAAAAAGGACAATCTTCGCAATCCAATCAAAATGTCAGCTGAAAAGGCAACTTCTGCTATAAAACTATTCATCTTCCCCACTAAAATACTCATCATAGAACCTCTGCTGCCATATATTTTAGAAGAGTGGGTTTCAAAGAATATTCCTGCTATATATAAATAATATCAAAATAGTCATAAAGATGGTTATTTTATGTAATTTTAAAGTTAAGTGGTACTTATAAGTACCGTCGGTAGATAAAGAGTTAATTGGTAATATGTTTTAAATTATAGACTCAGGCCGGGAACTTTTGAATCCTACCTCGTATGTATATATATATATATATATGTATGTGTGATAGCATTGCTTTTCTCTGATTATAGGTGCGTACAGCATGCTTATCGGATTGGACGCCGGAGAAGGAGATGATTTCTTTTTTGCCGTGGGACACTTGACAGACGCATCTGCTGAAAAAGCAGAAACTTTCCAAGATAAAAGGAATCTAACAAGGAATGATATGACAAATTCATTTTCAGGAGGCTATTCCATTGCTCTCTTCACTACTGGGTGCTATTACTTCTCGGAAGAGACCTTAACTTGGAGCAGTGATGGATGCAAGGTTTTTAACTCTTTAAATAAGTAATATTGCAAAATAAAATTTAGAAAACATAATTCAAATTTAGATGTACAAGGAGTTCTTTGTCCAAAGTCAAGTCTTATTGTATTAATTAATTAAACACACATAAAGGAAAAACAATTATTATTAATATTGAAGCGGCGCGTTTCCGGAGGACAAAACAAAAGTGATCACCTCTGTCCGGAGGCTGTTACTGGCTTATGTAGATACTACCTGTACGATACTCCCACACCAGTGAATCGGTGGACAGGCGAAAGAACGATATATATTTGTTATGGCGAGTGTGTGTAGTATGAGTTGTTGTTATTGATTGGAGGCGCTGAGTCTGACGACTATGGTTGCTGCGTCAAGTGAGTCTGACGACTATGGTTGCTGCGTCAAGTGAGTCTGACGACTTTGGTTGTTGCATCAAGTATGGGTACTTTTGATTACTCTTTTTGCGAGTAGATGGTGCCACGATATATTTGTAGGTTGAGCTTTTCTTAATCATGTCCGGGTCACCAATAAAATGGCACATTTCCGGAGGACAAAACCCGTGACCTATGGATTCGTAAGTACGTAACATACCACTAACCCAACGTTTCTCAAACTGTGGGGCGCGCTCCCCAGGGGGACATGGTAATCCAACAAGGAGGGCGTGAGCATATCAAAAAGCCGAAAATAAATCATTATTAAAAAATATTATTAATTTTCTGAAAGGAAACAAAACAAATTATATTCTGACATAATAAAAATAAAATACTCATTTACCTGATATAATATGTTTATACATGTATCAGTACTGCACACTGTATTTGATAATTAATTTTACAATGCCAAGTTAAGAACAAGTTTAACAATTACCGGTGACTTCATGGTCTTGCCATATATGAAATTATATAAAAGAAATAATATTTATTTTGATAATTTGTATGGTTTTTAACTAAATTCGTATTGTAGATTTACATCCAAGTACATTATTATTGAATTAAATACATTGTTATTGTTTGGATGGGAAAGGAAAGGGGGGCGCGAAGAAAATTATGACTGAAAATTGGGTCGCAAGTATTGAAAGTTTGAGAAGCACTGCACTAGACAAAAGTGATCACTCCTATCCGGAGGCTGTTACTGACTTATGTGGATACCAACGATACAATATTAAACAATACAAATACCTACCCTTAAATAATTTTTAAAAGTTGATATAATTTTAAAATATAGAAAGATGGATAGAAATTTACACTTAAAAAGTCTTATATTGAAAAGGTAAGCAACAGTGTAAGGAGTAAATAATAATATATTTAAGTGTAAGGAGTAAATAATAAAATAATTATTCACAATTATTCCTAATGATCTTTTAATATCTCAACTGTTCTATATATTAAGTATGAATGTTTGAATTGCATCGAATTTCTACAAAGATTCAATGATGATATTGAATGCATGCAAAAGAACAAACTCTCAATAGTTAACTGAAAAAAAAGGCAACTTATTTTAACAAAAAACTTAAACATAAGATATCAACCTAAAAAAAATATAACTATTCAGGTTTTATATTTTTATTTAATAAGTAGTTAAACTGAATGTAGTTGAAAATTGTGTAGAAATATCTTAAGGCATGTTACTTATGAAAAGCTGCAGAATTTATCATATTTGAAACATATTAAACACTGAAAAATTAAAATACTTTTTAAATCATAATTCAATGAACTGCTTTCATTCAGATAGCCAAAAAAATAAAAGGGAAAGGGGGAGACTAGGAAATTAAAGGGGTGAGACTTGGTGTAATAGTATATTTTGGGGTGTTCAACCCTTAAATAATTCCGTCGAAGGCCAGTAAATTTGGGGAAAAAACAGCGTTCAAATTTATGCTTAGTTTTTATACAATTGTTTTAATTTTTTCACCGGCCCAGTGGCGATTGGTAAATCGTCTGCCTTCAATGCGATTGGGTACGAGTTCGAATCACGCGAAAAACTTTTTTTCAATTCCTTTAATTTTTTTAAAAAATTTAAAAAAATTTATTTATTAAAGGTTTATTAATTATTGAAAATGGTATTTATTAATTATTTTTTTATTTTATAAATTAAAAAAAAAAGAAATAAATAAGTTATTTAAAAAATTTTTTAAATTTAAAAATTTCTTAAAAATTTTAAATTTTTGATTAAAATTACTTAAAAATTTAAATTTTTAATTAAAAAAACTTAAAATTATTATTAACTAAAATTGATTATTAAATAAAATTACTTAAAATTATTATTAATTAAAATTACTTAAAAAATTTTTATTAATTAAAATTACTTAAAAAATTTTTTTTGATTAAAATTAGTTTAAATTATTATTAATTAAAATTATTTAAAAGTATTATTAATTAAAATTACTTAAAAAATATTTTTAATTAAAATTAGTTATTCATTAAAATGATTTAAAATTAATATTATTTAAAAGTGATTAATTAATATTAATTTAAAATGTGTAATTAATATTCATTAAAATAATTACTTTAATTAGAATAATTAATTAATATTAATTAAAATATTTACTTTGTATTATTAAAATAATTAATTAATATTGATTACAATTCATTGATTACCATTAATTAAAAATATTAAAATTATTTAAATACAATTATTAAAATTATTAAAAAATTTTTTTAAAAATTAAATAGATTTATTTGAAAAGATTATTAAGTATTTCATATAATTACGAAATAGTTTATTTAATAATAATAATAATAAGTTTTATAAATTATTTTATACATACAAAAATACAAATTTCATTTATGTATATTGTATTTCACATTATAAAACTATTTATAAATTTTTTTTATGAAAATATCTTTTTTAATATTTATTATGTTTTTTATTAAAAATAATATTTATTTATAAAAAAAATTTATATTTATTAAACTTATATAAATATTCAAAAAATTACAGAAATTTTTTTTTACTGAAAAAAAATGAAAATATATAAATTGGTTTTTTTAATTTTAATAAACCTTTCATAAATATGAATCTATTTATTTAAAAAAAAATTTAAAAAGGAATTTAAAAAAAAATGCGCTGTTCGAACTGGGACCCAAAACCGAGAAGGCAACGACCTTGAGACGGGGCCCTGAAAAAATTAAAACTTATTGTAAAAAAACTGCATGTTTCAGCTTTTTCCAAATTGCGGGCCATTCGCGGTTCCCAAGGGGGATGAACCCTAAAATACTTTTTTAACCCCAAAGCCGACGAAATAATTTTCCCCCAGTCGTCCCCCTTCCCCCTTTAAAGATAATATAGGAACGTTTCCGAATTTCAAAAAATTCGTTAAACATTAATTATCATGGCATTGTTAATTTTGCTAAAATATATTCATACTGAACACAATATAGAGGAGAGAAAGTTTTCAACTTTTTAATGAGTTTATTATAAAAGAACAATCATATAATTTAAGAAATTGTAAAAAATCTCTTAAGGTTCCATGTTCGAAACCGTGATTTTAAAAAGGTTAAAAGGATTTTTCTGATATTTTTGTGTCCTTTCAGATTAGAATAAAAGCATAAAATTGTTTTAAGAGGACATTTTGACAAAAAAGATTTAAATAAAAAATTTTTGGGAAAAAAAATTAACTTTGAATAATCTTTTTTTTAAATGTTTCCCCTTTTTTGAAAAAAAAGCTTCTATTATAATAAATTTTTCCTGCATACAGCTCGACATTTATACAGAAACTCAACTAGAATTTTTTAAAAAAATTTACATTATTTTTTTAAGTTACCACAAATTAAAAAATTTTTTGGCTTTTTTCTTAAAATTGCTCCCTCTGTTGTCTAAAACATGGATGGCCCCCCCCCCAAAAGGTTTATATTTCAAAAATTTAGTTGAGCCCCCGTACAGAGGTCTAAAGGCCCCCATATACGGGCCCAAAATATTATTATAATACAAACATTTTTCAAAAAGGAGAACATTTTAAAAAAAAAGATTTTTCCCAATTTAAATTTTTTTGCCAAAAATTTTATTTTAAAAAATTTTTTTTTTTGTCAAAATAGCCTTAAAACAATTTTATACATTTATTCTAATCTGAGTGACACTAAATATCACGAAAATTATCCATTTATGCGCTTTTGCAAAATCACGGTTGCGAACGTAGTCGGATACCTTAAATACTTGTTTTCAAAGATTTCTTTCTAAAATTTTTACATTGACATTTATTCAAGGAATGTCATATAATTTGAACTATATCTTTATAATTTCCTTATAAAACTTTTCAAACAGGTTCATTCCTCTCGTTCTAACATGATCTGTTTAAAATTGCAATCAAACTTTAAAATTTTGGAAGTGGTTTCCCTCGTTAAAAAGGGAAAAAAAATAGGGTTTCAGCCCGTGTTCCCCAAATGCGGGATTCGAGGACAATCTCATTATCTACCTCACCTTGATCCTCACTTTGTCTCTTTACATTGTATTGGTACTATGGGCGAGATGGGGGAAAACAAAAAAAGGGCCACAAGGGATGGGAAAACCCTTTTTCGATGATATACAGTAGTCAAAAGAAGGGAGGTTGGGGCATTTTTAGTGATTTCCGCAATTCTCTATAAAGTTGGGGAAAAAATAGTTTTTAATACAATCAACTTTAAAAAAAAATAAATTATGGTGTTAATACAATAATTAATACTGCTAAATGATTTTTAAAAACCCTTTTTTTTCCCCAAAATTCCTTCCCCTCTATTAGCTCATACTCTTATATTTATTTATTTATTTATCTTTGGGGGAATTTTCGATCAAATAAAAATACATTTTAAAGCGCTCAATTGAGCTGAAATTTTATATACAGGTTTTTTTGGGATGACAGTACAATAATATAATAATAATTAATAAAAGTTAATTGATTAAAACTAATTATTTAAAGAATTACAAATACAGCCACGTTAGCATCATTTTTGGTGACTTAGCGACCGTTTTGGCGACTTGAGTCAAAACTTGAAAGGGTTTTTTCTCACGTTTTTAAGGTATTCAGTTGAACTGAAATTTTATATACACGATTGTTTTGGATGACAATACGATACTTTAATGACAATTAATAAAAATTAATTAACACTTAATGTTGTGATTCTGTCATATGTATATACATATTTATATTAATTGTAACTGTTTGATAAAAAGTAGTTAAAATAAAAATTTTCTTTGTTGATCTAAGTAGGAATTGAGACATGATATCCGATTTTTTCAAAATTAGATAGAGCTTGCTTTAAATAGTCAATGTTTCAAATTTGCTTTTCAAAATATATCATTAAATTTCAGATATTCAGAAAGAATTTTTAGGGTCCCATGTACCTAAGTTCTTCAGCCTTTGACGGTTAGTTAGATAATTATTATTTACGTGGGTTGTTCTGAAAATAAGTTTCGTCTTTTTTTGTAAACGGAACATGGTACACCTAGTAAAAAAAAACGATCACCATGAGAAATCACATCAGTTGCTGATTCGACGATTGAAAGAGCGTCAGCGTAGTAAGGATGACGCATGCGCAAAGCGTCGAAGAAGAGTGAGCAAATGCAGACCGGCATGCCCGAGGTTATTCGAATGCAAATGAAGAGGCAATGAGAAGTATCACCAATGAAAGTGCGTGATGTTATCCGGTATGAATGGGGTAGAGAGGAGAGTGCATCCGTCATCCATGTAGGCCTACAGACCATATATGGTGCAGAGGCCATATCTTGTCAAATGGTTGTACATGTTCAGAGAAGGGAAGCAGAATGTGGAGGATGAAGTCGAAATAGGAATCCCTTAGGATTTATGAATGAAAACAACATTTCTACAGTACTGGATATTGTACCTAAGTGGTATGAAAGCATTCAAGTTCTGTGAAGAACATGTTCTTACCAAACAGTGCTGAGATGATGAAAGCTGTGCAACAACTCCATGCACTGCAGGGCACCGAGTTTTAGAAAAGTGGTTTCTTTAAACTGTTTGCACATGACATTAAGTGAATCAATGTCAGTGGGTTAAACAATGCCTATAAAGAGTGCAAAATGTATAGTTCATGAAGTCATGATGCATTGTTTTTGCAATACATTTTTTCGTGTGGCAAGAAAAGGTGATGAAAATTACTTCCGGAATGGCTTTTGTATAAATTAGTATACGGCCTCTTAAACTCCAGAATTTCTTTTTGTAAAATTTGATCTTGATTATTTGTAGAACTATTGGACAGAATTGCATGAAATTTGGATTTAGGACTTACATAACATGAAAAGCCCTTTTTTATATTTATATGTATACATATTGCACGTAACAAATTACTTTTTTTATTAACTGTATCATGTAATAATCCTCATTCAATTACTTTTTCATTTTTTTTAAATTTCAAAAATGTGTTAAATGTTTCTAAAGTTAGACTCTTTTATCATTAGATTCATAGAGAAACTTTTTATCATTAGATTCCCAAAACTCTTGATTTAATATTAAGAGATTTTTAAGCCCTCATAGTTCTAAAACTTTCAGACCGTCTTCGTGAAATTGGAAGTTCAAGCCAATATTGGTAAATTAGATATAAAAAATTGGATTTCATAATGCATAAATTCCATTTTAATAATAAATATTTATTTATTTATTTTTATTTTTAGTTAGGTGCTACGCCTCTTCCAGATAATGACATGCAAGATAAATACTTTTATGAGATTTTGGTTCAAACTGGATACCAATTCAACGCAGGTACAAAATCCAAGGTAAAAGAAAAAAGGTTTTAAGACTTTTTACGTCTTTTATACAAATACTAACTGGTCTACCTGTTCTTCGCGTGGGGGAGTTGAAAAATAAAAAAATAAAAATAAAAAAAAATAGAGAACAGAACATTTTAAATGAGTTAAATTTAAATGAATTGCAAATTAAAAAAAAAAAAAAAAGAAGGGTCTGCATATTTCTGTTCAACAAAAAAAAAAAAAAATCCCATTTACTAAATTTTAATTCTGTAGATCTTATAGTTGAAAAAGGAATTATTATTTTTTTATCTATAACGCCTTTGTAATCCCCTTGTGGGTCGATTCTCTTTTGAAAACCCTCTTTCTTGGCTGATCTCTGTTCAGCAAAAGTAACATGCTTTCCGAATTTCAAGGTTGTAAAATTAATAGTTTATAAAAAGGGAATTCTTTTTTATAAAACACCCTCTTGAAATGCTCTTTTCGATTCCACAAAACCCTTTTTAGCGGATCTCTACTTCATAAGAGAAACATGCCTACTAAATTTCAAGTCTGTAGGTGTAATAGTTTCGGAGATATCGTGATGAGTGAGTGAGCCGCTTTTCTTTTTTATATTTTTATGCACGTAAACAAACAATTAAAATAAAATCACTCAGTTCATTTTTTAAAATTCTAACTCGTCAAAAAACTGAGTATGAATTGGAGTAATTGCTGGCATATTTTTCAAATATTTCAGCTTCTCAGAAAACTTTAACCATTAAAAATATTCTCAAAACTCTGAAGATATATTTGATGTGCAAAGAACTAATTTTCATCTTCTCGAAAATTTCGTAAATGAAATTATAAATTTTAAATTATGTTTAAAACTAATTGATAACAGCTATATTGTTCTCCAATTATTTATTTTTCCTCTTAGCATGAAAATTCTATTTTATCTTTTTTTTCTATTTTATTCCTTAACTATATTAAATATTTTCATGCTTTTGCAAATTAAAAAGGGAAAAAATAATGAATTTTTTTTGTATTAAATCTTTTTTTTATTCAGATTATTAAAAGGTACCATCTTCAAACCTGTTTTTTAAAAGCGTATAAATGGATCATATTTATAATTTAAGTGTCACTTAGGTTGTGTATATAAAATATTTCTAAGAATATTATTAAAAAAAAAATTTTTTAAATATTTTGACAAAAATTAGTAAGAATCCCCCATTTTTCAAAACATACCCCTTTTTGAAAAAATGCCTATTATAATAATATTTTGCCTTTTTGGCTCAGACCCTGAATAAGCTGAACTAGAATATTTGAAATATACAACTTAGAAGTGGATTCATCCATATTTTACTGCACAGGGGGGAGAAATTTTAAGAAAAAAACCCCGTTTATTTCTTTGGTAGTAACTCGAAAATAATGTGAATTTTTCAAAAATCCTAGTTTAGACTCTCGGGAAAGTCTTTTTTTATAAAGCACACACACACACACACACACACACAAAAAACCATTTATTATAGAAGCATTTTTTTATAAAATAGAATTTTTTTGAAAAAATTTATTCTAAGTTAATTTCTTACCAAAATTTTTAAAATTTAAATAATTTTTTCATAATTCCTTTTAAAAAAATTTTATACATTATTCTAATCAAGTGAATAAAAATAAAAATTTTCCCTTTATTTTTTAAAAACAGGGGCGTAGTCGGATACCTTAAGATGTCTTAAAAGTCGACTTTTTCTCTTTGGAAAGAATATATTATAATGTTTTATGATACAATTGATACCAATTGTTAAATATATAAAATGATGACTGTAAACTTCTGGACGATAAATATTAAACTAAATATGGTAAATTCGGTATTTGGGGTTCAATGAAGTCTCATTCAATGTAATAATTATTTAAATTTGTTGGGGTTTCACAAAACAAAAAATACATTCAAAAATAAGGCAAGAACATGGATGGTTTTGCAAATTCTTTCCTCATTTGGCCTTTACTGAAGATTAGTGGTCGCCAGAGGGCACTTCTGCAGCTTGGTAGAGTCAGTTCGTGAGCAGTTACGACTTCGAAAACTTTTACGATTAAATTCCTCCATAGAAAAATTAAATTTTATAATCTGAATGGTCCCAGCAACATCTGACGTGTTGTACTCATATTTATCAGTAATATGACCAGTAAAAAGCATTTTGCTGGGAGGAATTCATTTAAATAAAGATCAATATTTGCCTGAATAAATACTTTCAAAGAATATTAAGTATTATAAATCATGTAACATTTAACATCTAATATAAAATAAGAACTATTAATTTACAATGTATAGTTATAGAATTAATTTTCATGAGTACTGAATATCACCTTAATTATTTTTTGAATCTATACTTGTATACTGTGGGTATAAGATGAAACACAAATATATACGTATCATTTTTATATATTTTTCCATATTTTTTTCTTGGCTTCGAAAAAATCTTTATTAAATTTAAAACTTGATTCTATGATTCCTACAAAATTTATTTGTAAAAAAAAAAGTTTTTCTTTAATTTATTTCTAAAATTTACTTCATTATAGCGAAATGTACTCATTAAAGGTAATTATAATTGATAACTAAACATATTGATACTTTTTTTTATTTTAATCGATATGATTTTCATCCGAATATCTCTCGAATAGGTTAACTTCATTATATCAGGGGAAGATGACGAAACCGATGTTCGAACTTTTGCCGATGACCAACGTCCCATCTTTCAACGTGGCGCTATTAATTGTTTTATAATGTCTGTTCCAAGGTCTGTATTGTGATTGTTTTAATAGCAGTCATTTAAGTGAATAATTTAGCTTTTCAAATAATCATATTCTAAAAAAGTTTTTTAATGTATTTCTGAATAAGAGGGAAAAACTTATCAGTTTTATTCGAAATTAATTTTTCCATTTCATTGTATCAATACAATTAACTACCATTCTCAAATAACAAAAACTTTTTTTTACATTTTTAATACCACACCTTGTTCTTACTAACTACTCGTATTCTCACACCTTAAAATTTACAAACCACCCTTATAACACCTCAAAAAAACTTTTACTCTCAAACTCTCTCTCTCCCCCGTTTTAACAGCCCCCCTTTCCCCGGGGATACCTAACCAACGCCGCTTTAAAACAGTGCCATTTTTAAAACCAAAACATGTTGAGTTCCTTTTAAAAGAAATTTGGAAGACAAAAAGCTTATGTAATGTGATTTTTGTATGTGCAAAATGTGAATTCTGAACATTTTCACTCGTGTATTCTATTAGTAGGGGAAGAAATATTGTATTATGTGTGCTGAGCAAACAAAAATCGAAGAAAATAAAAAAATATTAGTAAAAATTTTGCTCACTCAAATTTTTACGATCTTTAATGCATAAAAAATCGTGTTGAATTAAAATAAGTTTTAAAATTAGCATTTTTATTCTTTATTTTTGATACTTATATAAAAATATAAAATATATGATGAATTTTATTATTAGATAAACTAGGCTTTAGTGTTTTAATGCCTTGTTCCTAAAGTTGGAATAAGAATTCTTAAAGAAAAATTAAACTATGCTTATTTATTGGTATGAATGAACTCCTGCTGAAGAATTTTTTTCTTTCTATACCATCTTTGTTGTTTTAAAATCTTCACAGATATGTTTTTAAACATGTATGTCATTTCTATTCTTAATTTTCTAAATAAAGTTTTGACATAAAAAATTAGGGGCTTGTAAAAATAATAGTAAAACTGGAATCTTGTTCTTTGTTTATTAGTATGCAGTTCACAAAATCAACTCGAAAGTATTTGCAGCAGATCTCATTACTGTGAACCGTGTTTAAGAACTGAAGGCAACACCTAAGCTGGCACACCCAGCCACTGTCATCGTAAGTGCTTCGAACCGCAGTAGATTTAACGTGCATTAGAATAAATATGAGATGCAATTTTAGTAGAATCTGAACTCGAACATGAAGCACCGCTGGAAACAAACTCTCCATTATGGGACCACTAGACAATGGCGGCTTCTATATTTCGTTCAGTAGTCTTGTTAATTCATTCACGAATTACGAAATGGCGTTCCAAGAAGGGAACATCGTATTGAAAAGAAATGTAATGCAAGTAATGATAAAAATAAAAAAATTAATCCAAAAAATGAGTAAATTAAGCAATTTCGGAGCAATATATCTAGACATGTTCAATAAATCGTCGATCCCTCTCGAGCCTTGATATATGTCATAACATGATCCGGGTGGGGGTAGTGAATATTAACGCCCACTGTTCAGTACACAGGGGGGACGGACCACGTAATTTTAAACCCAGGTCAAGGACGGACGACACCGAGCTGGCCCCCCCCTCCCCCTAACTACCACCACACCAACGGGAGGACGTTTCACCCTCGACAGATTTTAACGTGCATCGCCCCTAAGGGGGTCTTTGGGGTACGGGGCTCGAACTCATAACATGCCGCCGGTCCGATCCCCCAACCACTGGGCTCCGCACCCCAACATGACCCGGGGACGAATTGGTGATGTCTTACATTGTCCGAGGCAGGCCCGCTTTTTAAAAAATCCTCTGTCATGCATAGCGTATTTGGGATGACATCGGGAGTTTCAGCTATTCTCGACATGCTGAATACAGAATATGTCCGAGGAACGGGCAAACGTTGGTAAAGTCCAAACTTGACGTAGGAAGCCCTGAGCAATCTGAGCCGTGAATAGACAATTCCTTATTCCGCTGTTTAATTGTACTTGGAATCCTGGTTAAAAATGAAAGTACATGGGAACATGTAATCTTATCCACATACCACAGAGCCGTCGATGTCCTACGTATCACTGTCAGAGGAAAGCGACTATCATGGGTTATCATACATCCAGTGGAGGAACTGTGTCACTCGATAACGAAGGCAGAATATATCGTTTGTCAGGAAGCCTCCAGATCCATACATGGAGGTCTTCCTCCCCCAAAATGAAGCGGCATTCATAACTAAACACCACAAGCAGCACATCTGTGACATTCCACCTCGTTCAGGATTCGCATCACTATCGATGATGACGTCGATGCTCCATTGTTAAAGGTAGTATATGTAAAAGACTCTGAGATCACAGGTTCGTTTTTGTGAAGGCTCCAGAAATGGTTCGTGATGAAATGGAAACACCTACAGCTGTTTATAAAGGGGAACAAGACACTATGAGATCTTTCAGTACTTAAGTACCATCCTTTGACCATCTAGTATCGTCACCACTTTAGACTCGGAATGCTTGTGTCTCAGTACCATCACGTGTTCTCATTGCTCTCAACATCTTCTGATGACGGACTTAGAACAATTTACCTGGCAAGCAACATGACGTATCAACCATTCTGCGATCTTCAGGTCAATAA
This sequence comes from Trichonephila inaurata madagascariensis, assembly GCA_019973955.1. Lineage (NCBI taxonomy): Eukaryota > Metazoa > Arthropoda > Arachnida > Araneae > Nephilidae > Trichonephila > Trichonephila inaurata. The sequence goes on from BMAV01025608.1 coordinate 63,862, forward strand.
TGAGGCCTTTTTCGGACTCTATTAATCGGGAGAAAATTTTTTTTAGCGCCAGGATTTACTTGCTTAAAATATTTCTGGCATCAAAGATATTTCAAGTTAACAAATCTTCCATTTTGCGCATTAGTTCATTGCAGTGCCATTGCAATATGGCCAAGCATATTCGTACGTTTTCCTACTATTCTACTCTGCTTAGTTTCAAGTTCAATGGCGCAAAGGGGGGGGGGGGCCCGGCCCCCGGGCCCCCCAAACCTTTTTGATTTTTCCGATTGGATAATTCTAATATATAATACGTAAAATTTAATTAAATATTTATTATTAATGATTAATTTCATTAATTAATGCTAATTATATATTCAATTTAGTTTTATTGTTTTGTTCCTGAAAATCGACAAAATCAAAAATATCATGATACAAAAATGGTGAACTTTAACCCCACCCCCTGAAAAAAATTTCCCGTTTGGGCTACTGTTCAAGTCTATAGGTTTATGGCTTGCTTCCTTAGTGTACTATTTTTGTTGTCCACGAATGATCGTCATGTTTTATGTAACTTTTTTTTTAAGAAGTTTAATTTTACTTAATGAATTTAAACGTTAATAATAGAAAGCTTAATTTTGCATCTAAAGACTAATTTATCTTTTTTGTTCTACAGGTGCCTTGGGCAACTGAATTACTTGAGGATATGGCATGATAATTCTGGTCAAGGGAAGAATGCCTCGTGGTACTTGAAGCATGTCGTGGTGAAAGATATCATTACAGGCTATAAATATGAATTCATTGCAGAGCGATGGTTTGCAGTCGAGGAAGGAGATGGATTGGTAAACATTTTTGCTAGTTACAAAATTTTGATCAAAACAATGCGCACGATTTTTGAAAGTCTAAAAAAAAATCTTTTTACTTAAATCTGTTAACTTCTCCATTAAAATGTGTAAATTTAAAGTTTTAATACTTTTATCTTTAGAATATATCTTACGAAATATTTTCAAGGAAAAAAGTTTTTCAAAGGAAGTCTAGAATGCATCACTATTGTCATGTACAGCAACAGTTCTCAACCTTGCTTCTTGCTTGTGCCCAATAATTCAACTTTTCACTCAGAGTATTCTTTAACTGGAAAATTGATAAATTTTTTTAGCTGTTTGAGGCCTATTATCACTAATAATCATCACAAACGTTGCCAGAATGAGGCCTATATTTCGATCGCCAAATTAGTTATACCGTATTTACTCGAATCTAAGCCGCACTATTTTACCAGTGTTAATGGTACTGAAAATCAGGTGTGACTTAGAATCGAAGGCGAAACATTTGTTGGATGGGGAAAATTGAGTTTCCACCCCTATCAAAAGGAAAAATGTAGCCGCTCATTCGGACCACTTGCATCAGTAACTTATCCCATTCCGCAGCTTATCTCCAGTATTCAGCCTATCCTAAACATTGTTCTCTTTTCATATTTGTGAAATTTTGTGGTATATGCTTCCTTTTAATCATCTAAACATTAAAGATATCGGTAATAGTATCAGGATGAATTCACTATGATGCAAGAATAAAAGGGAGGCAACTTTATACGCAGAAAAACGGAAACAGAGTAGCGGCCACTGAAAACTAGACATGGATGAATCAAATATACGTCGATGGGTAAGCAAAATGATATAATCTTTTTTGAAAGAAATTTCAAAGTTTTAAAAAATTTTTTTTTCTTTAAATCTATTTTTTTTTAAAAAAATGTTGAAAGCAAATACGGGTGGCACGGAAGACCTCCGTTTATCCCCAAAATGGTACACCGCACCCCTCTAAGTCCAGCTGTGTCAATGGGAGTGACGAATTATCTTCGAAATATGATACTGATGGTTAGAGTAATTATAGGTTCATATATGTATTAGAAAGTTTTTAAAACTGGTAAAATAAATTAGTTTTATTAACTTCCCACAATTCTTTATTTTTTTAAATTTCTTAAGTATCGAATATTAAAAATTTTTTAGAATTATTATTATTATTATTGTTTTTCAAAATTGTGTAGAGAATGAGGGTGCCTTTAGAATCGATGATAACATTTTTACAAAAACATGTTGAGAATTTGGGGTGCAGCTTGATTCGAGTAAATACGGTATGAATTTTATAAAATATTTGTGAGTACCCGGATACAAATTATCAGAAACTTATATCTCATTTTAAAATTTTTAATCACTTAATAATGTGTAACATTTTAGATTAAAGTAATTATATGAAATTAGCTTGCTTTGAACTAAGTGATGATAAAGATTGAAAACAAAATGTATTCATGCCAAGTCTTTATCATTAACTTTGTATTAAGAAAAATAACACAATTACAAAATGTAGCCAAATTTATTTTTTCAGATCGATTTCTTGATACCTGTGGCCGGAAAAGAACAAATGACTGAATTTTCCCACATTTTCCCCAATGCTTCGAGGCGCAGTCTCACAGATAATCATTTGTGGCTCTCCATATTTACAAGACCTGCTAGAAGTCGCTTCACACGATTGCAACGTCTCTCTTGTTGCTTGGCGCTTCTCTATCTTTCTATGCTCACGTCTGCTATGTGGTATGAAAGACCTCTGAGAAACCTAGTCCAGGGGCTTTCAAGTTTGGACCTTTATCCTTTGAGTCCAGAACAAGTGAGTTGAATGGGCTCAATTCATAAAGTCACATGATAAAAACAAACACGTGTTTTCCATTGAATTCAAAACAAACATTAAACTAAATTGTTCTTTTTAAGAATTCCCCATTTATAAAATTTAAAAAATTTCATTTCCTAAAATATTTTTGGTAAAGATGTTTTAAATGTTTTAGGAAAAAAAATTTTTCAAAAGGTTTTTTTAAAATTAAAAAATCAATTTTTTTTTTAAAAACTTTTAAATAAAAAATCATTTTAAAATATGGGTTTAAGAAATTCCCGGGCAAATAGGACAAATTTCCAAGGAGGTTTGTTTTATTACTGGAAAACTGATAGTTTTTTTCATGTGACTTATGACCGCCATTTTATTTTTATTATTAATCCGGGCTAAATCTATTTACAAACATGTTTATATTTAAAAAATTCTTAAAAATTAAAGAAAATTTTTTTATTTATACAGCAAAATCTTTTCTTCCCTTTAAAAAAGCGTTTTCGACAAACCAGCTCATAACGGTCTCTTACTCAGCAAAAGAAACATGCCTTATAAATTTAAAGACTGTATATCTGAAAGTTCTGGAATCTGGAAAGGGGATTTTGAGTAATGTATGTAGTCGCTTTTCCCCATATAAAATTTTTGAAGTATAACAAAGTTAAAATATTGATTACAAAAAACAAATAAAGATATTTACTTATGTTTTTTTTTTTGTTCCACAAAGAAAACATTGAAGTTTTCTTACGATGCTTTATTGTATGATTTCAATGTGTAAACATTAGTTTCGCGTAACACTTCGAGGTGGTACGTATTTCAAACCAAGTTTTTAAAAGCTTGCAAGTTTAAAAACAATCTGAATGGCTACTGTAATTTGACTTTTTATTTTATTAATATCACTGTCTGAACATGGTAAACCATATTTTCCACATATCCCTTCAAGAAAAAGCCCAAAATGTTATGAGTGAGTCCCCGCATTGTTCCTCTCTCCTACCATTGCCTAATGAATTTTTTTGTCACTTCCAAACTTCAGTGTGGTGGTGCAGGTATTGTAGATTTAAAGTCTATAAACCATGCTACAACTTGCGCTTGTTCTTGTGGTGAAGTCATTTTGAAACGGGAACGTTGCGCCATCTGGTTTTCATTTCATAACACAGAAACTATGATCTTTTCTTCATAGAACATTTTTTTTTAAATTACGCCCGCCAACGTCCTCTCGGACATAAGGCGTCTTGCAGTCCAATATAAAGCAGATGTCGCTCTAGTAGGAAGGAGAACTCCACAGTTGTCTTGCGAGAGAACGTAGAGCGGGGCAATAGGATAGATGCTCCCCAGTCACTGGCCAATTAGCCCGAATTTTTTTTTTTTTTTACATTTACAGATTTTTATAACCAGGCCAATCTTAAACAGATGGGCTTGCACACCCTTAATGAAATCTTAGTTTGTTTATATGCATAAATTTATATTAAACTGCTGTTTGTAAAAAATGCAACACCATGAAGGAATCATCAGAATTAAATGAAATTTAATGCACAAACAACTTGTATTAGTATAAATAAATGACGAAATTTTCAAAGCAAAAAAAAAACAATATTAAGTGTCCGAAATCAGTATTTGGTGTAGCCACCCGCGCTGCAATAAGTGCTGCTATACGACGTGGCATGGAGTCAAACAGATTTTAAATGTATGCTTGTGGAAGAGAATTCCATATTGCTTGTATGCGCAACAAAAGTACGTCTTTTGAAGCTGCAGAACGCGGATCACAAGCGAGACGCCGACCAACCAAATCTCACACGTGCTCAATAGGCGACATATCCGGTGAATAAGCAGACCAAGGAAGAAGTTGCATGTGCTGGGTGAAAGAAGTCTCAGACAGTCTTTGCAACATGTGGGCGTGCATTATCCTGCTGAAAGCTCCAGGGATGCCTTGAAAGAAGGGAACGACTTCGGGCTGTCGCACATCACGGACGTACCTGTTGCTATTGAGATTACCCTCAATTTGTAGCAAATTGGATCATCCATGATACGAAATTACACCCCAAACTATAACTCCGGGTGTTAGGCCACCATGTCGTTCGATAACGAACTGTGGAAGGAAGCGTTCACCGACATAGCGTCTAACACGAATGCGGCCATTATCGTCCCACAAATTGAAGTGCGATTCACCTGAAAAGACAGCTTGGGGCCAATCAGCTTGCTAGACTGTTTGCTCATGAGCTCATTGCAGACACAGCCGTCGATGATTTGCCGTGAGAGGGATCTGTATAAAGGCACCCTTGCACGCAATCACGGTGCAGCAGACGTCGACAATTGGACGAAGCCGACATATGCACCTTATCAGTAGACCAAAATGCCCCAAACCCGCCTGGGGGAAGCTGTATGGTCATTCCCCCCCAAATGGGGAAAAGCAGGGCAAGTCGCACCGCGTCACCTTCCGTCGTCCATCTCGGATTTCGGCTGTCCATCTTCCTCGCATCACGGGAACGTTCCGCGCACCCGGCCCCAATTGCGCATAAAAAAACTCCATCTCTAAGGCCGATAATCCTCCCCCGCCCCCCGTGTTGGGGAATTTTCTTATTTCGTGGGGGAGATCTTTTAATCTCACTAAACGTTCGCCACTAAAAATAATCATTATAACTTTTTTTTCAACGTCCCGCTCCCCACTTTTTTTATACGTTTTCCCCGTCTTAGAGGGCGAGTCCCGCTCGCGGGATTTGAAACTTTACCCATAACATCCTAAAAGATATTTTCTGAAAAGTTCATTTAATTATGATGTTTCCTTCATGGTCTGCTTTTTTTTTAAAAACGGGGGCAAATCCCAGTTTCATTTCTCTGAAAATATTGAATATGTTTTTATTTTGGTCTGTGATCCATTACGATAGGACCAAAAAAAGTGAAAAAAAAAGAGCAAATTTAAAATTTATAGAAGATCCAAGTTCAAGAGTTAGAGTCAAAAACAATTTTTTTAAAATTTGATTATAAGTCTCTGTTTTTTATTTCTACTTAATCCAAGTAATCCCTCTTTAAGAGAATAACAAAACAAATTTTTTTTCCAAAAATTTCCCATCCTACAACCATTTTAAAATGGGGGGAATATGACTCTATTTTCACCCTGGAATTTTAGACCAATTTCAAATTTTTTTTTCCTATCTAACAAAAAATCCATCGGGCCAATCTTTTTCATCTCTTCAATTGCTGTGGTATGATGTCCAAATTTATTTTGTTTCCCCCGTTTTATCTAATAACCCCTTCCGGGTCACGCGCAAGATCACTACGACCTTCGCACGTAATATAGCGAAAAAAAAATCTTTTTTTTAAATTTAGAATACTATGTTATTATTTATGAAAAAATCCCATTTGAAAACAAAATATTTTTTTTTTAACGATTTTTGGTTTTATTTATTTAATTTTTACTTTGCTTTTTAAGTACTTTTGTCTTTAAAAAAAAATTTTTTAAACTAATTAATTAAAATTTATAGCTCAAAGAAAACCCGATGTCCCCCAAGCTCGTTTATCCCATAAAATGCTCTTAATCCCCTTCTGTCACAATTTTGTTCTGAATCTGGCAATAGCTCCTTAATATGTTTTAAAAATTAGATTCGTCACCCATCAGGTATATGGTTAGCAACGCGGTCACCAGGCCTGGGGCGAATTCCCGGGGAAGCGGAGTTTGTAAAACACAGTGCCTTCACGTCAGGGGGTCCAAATCGGGATCCGAAACCGGCCGGTACCGGTCCGTGGATCAAATGGTGCCGGGCCGCCGAGTAGAACATTAAACTATTGCCATTTAATTTAAAGTGGTACACATTTCTCTTGGATTTGCGCAACTTTCCACGGAAATCACTTTATATTCCACATTAAATCACTTTTATTCATTTTTGGTGTAACTATATATATTAAGGCATATTTAAATGTAACTAAATTAAAATTGTTAACCAAAACAACAAAATATAAACAATCCCAAAGTGTCCCCCCCTCAGCGGGCCGGAAAAAATTTCGAAACGTTGACTGGTCCGCAGTGATAAAAAGGTTGCGGAACACTGCTCTAAATAACCGTCGAGCCGCAAGTCCTCTAGTGTGGTTGGTGGAAAGAAAAGAGAGGAGGGAGACCACAAGTGAGCACCAGGTTGATTTTTAAAGGGAGGAAGGGGCAAAATCGTACGTCACCGGCAGGTGCTCGAAGCTAAGGCTAACGACAGGCGTAAAAATCAGCCCCCTTTAAACCCTGATGAATTTCGTGGACCTTGATCTGATGTTACGGCCGATCAGGTGGTTGGTAACAACAAAAATCAGATTCTCCCCTCCTTTTTAATAAAACTAAATGCACAACTTAGATTTCATTGAATTTTAATAATCCTTTTTTTTACAATCTTTTAACCTCCCCAGCCAACGTGGTTTAAGGCATCTCACTTTTAGATTCTAAAAAATTTTTAAAGGCAATTAATTACCGCCTGATAAATGATTTTAATCCAAGATCCCTCATGTGATGAAATAATTATACCGATTACCAGGAGAGATTTTTTTTATTTTTTTTTAAATAATAATTAAAATTTTTTAACATACCTGAATTGAACTTTACTTTTATGGCCCACACCGGTGCAGGCAATACCAATTTAACCATTATATCCAATTCAATGAGTTTTTTATTAGCAAAATGGAAAGTTTTAGATCTAGCGACTTCCAGTGACCATCAGTTTGAGGATGTGCAATTTTGTGGTGATTTTTCTTATTCTGATTTTGCATTGAAAATAGGATGGTT
>BMAV01025611.1:0-29784 GCA_019973955.1 Trichonephila inaurata madagascariensis
AAAATTTCTTCAAAATTAAAAAATATGATGAAAGTGGTTTTTCTTAGAATCTTTTTTTGAGAAAGAATTTTCGTTTAAAATATGACCAAACTGAGAATTTTAGGGAAACAACAGTTAGTTATATACCCTAATTTTTCCCATGATAAGTCGGTAGCCGCGGTAGTTTAGTGAATGAGTAGTGAATATTAACGTCGACGCAGCTACACGGGGGCTTTTGGCGACCCACGAAATTTTTGAACCACGGTCAAGTGACGGGACGACCCCTCAGCTGGCACCCCCCCCCCAACTACCACCCCAAACCCCAACGGGAGGACGTTTCAGCTCCGACAGATTTAGCATGCATCACTGCCCACGGCGGGTTTTTAGTGGTACTGGACTCGAACTCGTGAAAACCAGCCACGATCCGATACCATATCCTGGACGGGGCCCAGTTGGTGGGTGTTACGGGGGGGGATAGGTGCGTCACGTCACTTGACCATGATTAAAATCGGGTCCACGAAACCCCTCGTGAAAAAAGTGGACGTTAATATTCACTACCCACTCACTCACTCACGCACCTGATGAAGTTCAAAATACTCCAAGTTGTGTGCCGAGGAGAATAGAGTACCAGCTCTGATGTCGACCTCGTCATCTGTCAGAGGTATTAAATTATTAGGCATTTCTAGCTGTGGTTAATGGACCAAGGACAAAAGTGAGTGAGGGAGTGAATATCAACGTCCCCCAGTGCACGGGGGCTTGGGGGAGGCCCTAAATATTTTGCCCCATGGCATGACGAGAACGACACCTGATTTGGGCCCCCTTTCCCCCTTTTTCCTCACCACACCAACGGGGGGGTTTGAGCATCAACAGTTTAACGGACGACCCCCCTCACGGCGAGTGTTCAGCGATACTAGGCACGAACTCATGACATGCCGGCCACGAGATCGTTACCTTGACCACTAGGCTCCCCGGGCCCCAGGAACAAAGGAACGCTTTGGCGAAAGGCGTTGGGTTTTTATATATATAGTATATATAGTAAAGTGACTTTTAAAAATTTTTCCGTATTATTGTTTTTCGGAATCAAAATTCCAAACAGCAGGTAAACTCCAACAAAGTCGGTCATGAAGCTGGTTTTTACATTTATGAGATAGATACCTCTTGAATTTATACTCGAAAATTGTTTCGTATGGCAAAACTCGCAGACACAACTGCTGATACTTGCGGAATATCTCGGAAAAAACGTTTTGACGACAACGATCTGGAATATTTATTGTCAAGGTGTGAAATGTCATTGCTATCACAGGTAGACAAATAATTATTTATTCTAAAATGTTTCCCCATTTTATTTACTAATCTACAAATGTAATTGTTTATTTTATGAGTAACATGCAATCTTTTTGGTTTGGCCTAAATCTGTTCATATTGCCGTAGTATTAGGACAGCAGTGCATTTATACTTACCCCTTTTCTAAAAAATTTTGTGTGTTTGTGTGTGTGAAAGGCATTTTTGTTTAAAAATTGTTGATAATTCGGGCATATAATTTGACATTTAGATTTTGTACGTGCTCGTCGAAGGGTTTGAAATAAATGTCAAAAATAAGTTTAATTTTTTCCCTTTTTGGAGTAGTAAAAAGTTATTTTTATTTATTAAAACAATAACTAAAGATGTCTTAAAAAAAGTAATCGGACAATATTGTATTCAAAAATTTATTGCCGGAGTGTTTTAAATTCTAAATGCTTAAAATCATAATAGGAATTATATATTCTATATTTATAAATTGAATTGTATTTCATTCCTTATTAGTTTTAAGAAAGTATTCATCAAATTATGCCATTTATGCTCTATTGGTAAACTTTTTCATAATGACAAGTGATATTAATAACATTTAATTTGAAGGAAATAATACTTATACATTATTCAATTACAGAAATATAATTCACCACCTGAATTTTGTTTTGAAACTCAGAAAATAGCTTATTTGATTTGATTTTGTACTCATATTACACATATTTCTATTTTAAATAACTCCTATTAACGAAAAACTAAAACATTAGAAGACCAGAATTTGAATTACTTACACACTTAGATTTTTTGTTAGACGTTAAAAACAGAGCAAATTTGAAGGTTTCAAATTTCTCAAATATTTTTACTCGGCTACATATTTAAATAATTACTTCAACAAAAAACTATTGCAGATGGTTTCTTTGAAAGCAAATAATATGATTTTAAAAGGTCATAAAGACATGCAAAACATCATTCATCATTTTTAACGAAAACTAATTTTTCAGCTCCGTGTTTCATATTCAAGGCTGAATACTACGGATTCATTTATTTCCTAACCAAGGCCAAAGACTTGCTTTTAATTGCGATTATTAATTTGCATAATCCTGTTATGAATGTTCGCTGAAATAATTAGATTCACCATCTTTCGTAAACAAAACTCAATCTAATTTAATCATTAAAACCAAAATTAACACTACAGACAATAACGCCTTTAAAGATGGACTCATAAACACATGTTTCCTGAAGCATGTCATTTTATCAAGGTTTTACCATTTTTCATGCAAATTGGGTTCTGAAAACAAAACACATTTTTTCTGAAACGTTATTTCAAAACCAACCAATGACTTTTAGGAAAGAATGTAAGAAAAAAGGAGCATGAAAAATGAATAAATAAAAAAAATTCAATGCATGTAGAATGAAAAGTTTTTAAAAAAATAATAACATCCGTTCTTATCCCATATTCGATCCCTTCTTTAATGACCGCCTGTTTACGACGGAACAGACTTGTTTACGCTTTCAACGAGTTTCTAGGGAGAGGAAAAGAGCACATCGCTGATTGGCCGACTCCGGTCAATAAACCGCGAACCGGGTCACAAAGACCAGGTAAATGGTTTGTTTACTCCACGAAGAGAATGATGACTATAAAAACAAAAAGCTCTGTGTGCGATTCATTTTCTATTCGTTCGAATCTAAAGCTTTTTGCAACGTTTACAGAAGATTTTTTTCTCCTTTACTACTACTGGAGATTTTTCATTCGATTTTATTTTCTTTACTCTTGTATAAAAGCTGTCTCGGATTTTAAAAATTAAGAATTTTTATTTTTTATTTTTAAATCAGTTTCGTTCAAAAAAATATTCGCGTTTTTGTTTAGAAGAAAAATGAATTGATTGCATAAATAATTCATGAGATTGATTGTATATGTTCTGGGATATTTTAAAGTTGGAAACAAGTTCTAAACTAATTTCCTTCCACGATGAAAACGATTTTTATTTAAAAAATAAAAATGGCGAATATATAATTCAGAAAATGCTTTTTGAAAATTAAAAGAAAAAATCATTTGGTAATATTTATTATGTTTCAAAAGTAAAATAGTTCACAAATCAGAATATTATGGAATTTTAACTTAAAGTAAGTATAATCAAACCGTAGATATATATCGGACCTTGTATTAAAAAAAATTATTAAATTAAAAATACGAAGATGGATTGCATCTAGAGCATGTGTGAAAAAGACTCATTACGAAGTGATTATGAGATGAAATGTTTCAACCCGAATACGAGTATTCTTCTGAGTGAAGTAGAAAACAAACAATATTTTTGTTCTCATTGACACAAAACATTGAAATAAAATATATTTTACGCCGTAATATACTACACTAGTTTATCGATTTGTTCCAATATAGATTTTTAAAAATAATATTTTATTACATTAGTTGAAACTTTTTATTAGGTATACATATACATAACTATGAAGTAGCATTTTTATTTTTAGCGAAATTAACAAGTAAGTATAAATGAATTTTTCTACTTTTATGCTGTTTCATCAATTCAGTTGAAATCATTTGTACACCAAATTTTCCGCGTTTCAAGTCGAACTGGAAAAACAGAAAGTGCATTCGCTTTTTCCTTATTTAACGCATAATAGCTTTTTTAAAAAAATTAAAGTAGCACGAAAACAAAAATAATTTAGAACTCGAAAAATGAGTATAACATATTATTTATAAGTCAGAAAAATAATACAAAAGTTTAAAATTCATTTGTTCTATTTAAATAATTATTATTCTGTTTAAAGGGGAATCTATTTAAAATATTATAATTTTATTTATTTAATATAAGATAATTTTTAAAGCATTAATAATTGATAGCAGTATGCATATTCCAAAACGAAAAATGGAGTATATTGTTGCTAGAGATTTTCTTCTTAATTCATGGTAAATCTAAGATTTAAAATTGTGTTCTCAAATTTTGAATTTTCGCATGTGAAGTATGCAATGAATGATATTTCAGAGATTAACGCATTAAATGTAGCTTCTTGCATTTTTTTAAAATCCTTTTTACCCACATATAAAGTTATACTGATAAAAATTATAAAATTGTTAAAAAGTGAAATTTCAAATATATATATATATGTATATGTATATGTATATATGTATATGTATATGTGTATGTATGTGTATATGTATATATATATATGTATATGTATATATATATGTATATGTATATGTATATGTGTATATGTATATGTATATATATATATGTATATGTATATGTATATATATATATATGTATATTATATATATATATATATGTATATGTATATATATATATATATATATGTATATGTATGTATGTATATAATATACAGTTGAACCTCTATGTAACAAACCTCTATATTGCGAATTTTTCTATACAGTGAACTTTTTTCTGGAACCTTGAACATTTCACGATTTTCTTCGTAAAATAACCTCTCTATAGCGAAGTGCATTTTGTATATAACGAACTTTTTCTTTTGTGATTCAATTTTTTTCCCCCCCTATTTTTAAAGTATATTTCTGAACATTTCAAGTTAATACATTTTATGGTGGTCATAAATCTTGAACTGGTTTCATCAGATCCTAACTCGCCGAGAGCAATAGATTTCTGGACGTTTCATCCAAGAAGTGCAACCTTTAACCCTCATTGTGCAGTTAATTAGAAATATCTTCGATATCCCCTTTCACACTTAGGGGAGTTGTCCCGTGTTCTAGTTATAAAATAATACATGTTTAATATTACTTGTGTGCTTTAAATTAGAAAATGTCCTTAAAATTCATTAATTTTAATTTAAAATTATTTTCTTAATATTGAAAATACAGTGACACATTCAACATTGTTTTTTCTTGTTTTCCTTGCAGTTCTTTCTTTTAATGGGTAAGATATATAAAATAAACATATACTAATTTTAAAAAAGGTGTGAATGATTACTTTTTTTAATACATAGTGCTTATGAATTTAAAATTTGTTTTATGTGGTTTATAAAGTATATTAAAAGATGAACCTCTGTATAACGAACTTTTTTCCGGGATTTAGAAACTTCGATATATAGAGGTCCGACTGTATATATATATACTTGCCTCCGAAAGTCTGCCTACAGGCGATCACCTTTCATATTCATGCAAAAATCGCTAATTAAATGAAGCCTTTCTGAATCAATACTATTTTTATTGATTCCTCTAACGTCGTGAATTCAAATAGTATAAGTAACAATCACCTGAATATTACATAAAATAATACAAATATTTATAACTTGAGAACGACACAAATCGCGTGCGTCAAAAGTCTGCGTACACTAGAAAAAACCTTTACAGTAAAGAATTGTAACTAAAAGTTAATACTTTTTAAGCTCTTCCGTTCTTTCTATAACTCTTTTAACATAGTTGGCTAGATTTAACTAGCTTAATTGTTTCATCTGTAGATATTTTGTTCCATTCTTCTACTATGACAGATCTGAGCATTTCCTTGGATGTATTACGTTCTCCCTGAATATTCATTCAAGTAAATCCCACAAATGCTGCATTGTGTTTAGGTCTGGGGACTAGGTTGTCTTTCAGAATTGGTTTCGGACATGTCAGAACAGCCATGGCTTCACAATGACTTCACCATGTGAGCCATTCGCTTGGTACTGTGGCGGTTAAATATCTATATGAACTAGTACCAACATCACGCGAAGACGATCGTTTTGGCGTGATTGGTTAAGTACTCGTGTTCGGAATGGAAGGTACCCAGAACGAATCTTCCCTCCTTTATTGGTGACCCTGGCCGTGCAAAGGAACCACACCCTTCCCGCTCCGCAGTCGTGGCGCCCTCTATCCACCGCAAAAGCAAGTAAGCCGTCAAACATTGACGCAAATAAGCCGTTACTTCTCAGAGTCGTCTCACACAAATGACGCAATCAAACCGTCACACATGACACAATTCTCAAAGACGTCTCGCACGAATGACGCAACCCACCAAGTGACGCAACTGCTTACATGCTCGCCACGAATATGGTATCGTTTGTTCGCCTATTAGCCGAAACACTTGAAAGGGGAGTATGTGGCGGTGTGATATCTACATAAACTAGTACCAACATCACGTTTGGGCGTGATTGGTTAAGTACTCGCGTTCGGAACGGAAGGTACCCAGAACGAAGAACGAATCTTCTCTCCTTCAGTACCTTTGTGCCGCTGTAAGTAAAAAGCATTACTCACCGCAAATTTCCGGCATATGCCCTGATGTTTTGCTTCAATAAGTTCAAGTAATCAATTTTGTACATTGTTGATTCAACAAATTCCAGATTACCAGCCGAAAGGCTTCCAATGCACCCCCAAACACTATGCCTCCTCCTCCTCCGTTTGATAGACGAAAAAGCATTCGCTTTCTTAAGATCTGTCCAGTAATATTTGCAGGGATATTTTTGTGCTTTTTGATGCTAAATTGCAAAAATTACTTTCAATTGAATATATTACATTTTTCTAAAAAAATATGTGTCTTATTTAGGTGTTTTTTGGCAAAGGTCTTAGCTTTGTTCATCCGAAAGATCAATGGCTTCTTGAGTGTTACTCGGGCATGATAGTCATCCTTTTTCAGTTTTCTTCGAATCGTAATCAAAGTCGCACTTTTTTGCAATATCTCAGCAACACTTTTAGCTATTTGTAAAGCTTATAGTCTTGAATTTAATTTTTATAGAGCGTGTTATAAAGCAAGATTCTCAAGGTGACACTGCAGACGGGCTACCGGATCTTAGCTTGGACGTTAAAAGTTTAGTTGATTTGTAGTTTATGAACACGTCTTGAATCAATGAATGTCTCCTATTCATTTTCCACAATTGCTTTAAAAATTTCCCCCTTTTCTGAAGATCTATGATGATTTTTTTCAATAATATATCTGTCTCTATTCTGTTGCCTGTCATGGAACCACAAAAACTTTCAAATCTCAAATCCTAAATAAATCGTAAAAGAAGCTTATAATTAAGTAAAATTTACAGTAAAAGGTCCTTAAAAGCTGTATTTTGTAAGTGAACGCAGACTTTTGGCGCGGATGGTTGGTGATTATTTGCTGGTCACTCTTGTTTTTTTTCGTGAAGGTGAATTTTGTTGTGTGTTTGAAAAAGGAAATTCTGAAGAATTGCTGACAAGTATTTTGATTTTTTTTAGCGAGATTTTAATAGTAATTATAGCATAAACACGTAAGATGATTGCCTGTACGTAGACTTTCGGAGGCAAGTGTATATATTAGTTTTTACGTGAGTTATTATTTAGTACTTCAAAATAGCATATAATAAAAAAAAAAGTCGAAGTAGTAGTGCAACAAAATAAGCCTTCTACCCAAAATAAATCAGGCCAAATAATGTTGGACAAATGCAAATAAATTTATTCAGATAAAAGGTGTGTGTTTTTTTTTCCAATTTTTTAAAACAAATGTTCAGAAAGCTTAAAAAACACTACCCGATAACAGCAAAAATATCCATGGTGTATTTAAAAATAGCTTTTATTGTGTTCAAGATACCATATGCATACAAAATAACCATTGTATTCAAAATAAATTGTAAAACCGCTGAAAATCACGCTTGTAAACATCTTAAATGTTAGTTTGGTATCTGCAGTAAGATATATATATATTGTTTTTAGAATTTATTGAGGACAAAAGTAATTGTTTGGTTGAAAAGAACACTTAATCATCTGTGTTTTTGAATAGAAAATTTGTTTTTATGTTATGATCTGTGCACTCCAATGTAGGATTTATATCCCCTTTGATTTAAATATAGAACGAATGTGTTATAATAGCAGAGTTTTAAAACAAAATTATTCCTCATTTGATACTTTTAAGAAACTTTTTACGCGTGAAAAAAATGTTTACAGTTAAATACTTGGAACAGATACAAAATCTAATTTCATTTAAGGAACAATGTGTTTTAATTGAAGGATTTATTAATCACATTTTAAAAGTATCTTTTTCGCATTAATGTATTAAAAGTATCGAAATTTCTCTATTGTAATTTAGCCTCTTTTCATGGTTTAATAATTGTCGTTATAATAATAAGGAAAAAAAAATTTTTTTTATATCAATAGCTTACGCATAAACATGTTTATGCACATAAGGTATTAATATAAAAGGATTTATTATCCTTGTTATTTTAACTTATCCCCTTAACTGATGCTGTTTTTTAAAGTTGTTTGAAAATGATAGAATTTTATTAAATTTCGTTGCACTTATTTTACACTGGTGTGCAAAACTTAAGCAACAGGTGGGTTTATTGACATAACTTCACGAAAAATCATCTGAGAGACTTGAAATTCTGAAATGAGGGAGTATTATGTACGTAAAGGATGACAAGCATTGGCGCTGAAAAGGAATACAACGCATACGGTATGGAATCAAACAAAAACAAGCTTTATTGAACGCATAGTATCGCGACTCATGATTGTCTATCCAACAGGAAGAACAACAAGCAGATATTCCTTAATATGGTATATGTCCTCCCCTTACTACAATGGTTGCTTCGCACCGTCTCCGCATACTCAGAACCAGCTGGTGCAACATTTCTTGAGGTAGGAGTGCCCATTCCTCAATCAACATCTGTTTGAGTCGTTGGTTGTTCTCCGGATGATGTAAGCGTGTGGCAATACGTCTCCCCAAAGCATCCCACACATGTTCGATGGGATTTAAATCTGGGGAGCACGCTGGCCAATCCATTTGAGTGATATCTTCACTTTCCAGCAGCTCCTCAACAGCAAGAGTGCGATGTGGCCGTGCATTGTCATCCATAAAATGAAGTCTGGGCCAATGGCACTTCGGAAAAGACGCACATGGGGAAGAAGTACCTCCTCACAATAGCGATCCCCGGTTACAGAACCTCTGTCGAAAATGTGAAGCTCAGTTCGCCCGTTCAGCACAATGCCTCCCCAGACAAGAACTTCAGGACTACCGTAACGGTGTCTTTCCTTGATGTTACTGGGATAAAACCGGGTCCCGATCTATCTCCAATCAAAACGCGTTGAGAATCGCTTCTGGTACTGAACCGACTCTCATCCGTAAAAGGACACGACTCCATTGATCAGTTGTCCAGTTTTGTGCTCTCTGGCCCACTGTTAACGGTGGCTTCGGTGGCCAACTTTCAACAGGAGGCAGCGTTAGGCGGCGGGGGGGGCCCCCTTTGGAAGGAGTCTGGCCACGAAAACCGCGACACTTGTCGCCCCGTTGCTGTACGGGTTTCTGAGCAATGGCGCTTTGACTGCTGTTGCCTCTTTTTCACCTGGGATGATTTTCGGTCATCCCCTTGCGGTTGTCGTCCTCGGGCGGCCACCAACCAACAGCTGAACCTGTGGTTTGGAACGCTTTCAAGCGCGCGAAACGAAATTTTGTTGATTCGAACTCTGCACCCTACACTGGTAGGTACGCCCCTCCCCCACTTTCGATTTCTTCCCGTGGAAGTCGCCCAGGTGATTTCTTCTAGCCATATTTCACGAACTGACTCACTGGCACTTGCCGAATATGTTGAATTGCGTCTCCGTCCTTCATTTTATTCTACTGTTGAGCAGTGCGCCCGACATCCGCGTTTTGCGTACCCCCACACCCTTCTGACTTTTTTTTCCTGATATTTCATACGCGCGTTTCTATTTTTTGTTCACGCTCATCCCCAGGCCTCCTTTTCTGCAATTTCATGGCTATCCAAAATTTTACATTGTTGTTAAGTTTTGCACCCCAGTGAAAAAACATTGTTAATTTTTGTGCTGCAATGTTTTTTTTATTAAAAAATTTGGGGGCTAACAACATTTGAATCAGTGGCAAAAAGTACACCTTCGTTGCGGTGGGGGTCGGGGGGCCCAAAGTCAGACTGATCCCAAAGAACGTACGTACCCTTTGTAAGATCAACTTGGGACATAAAACCTGTTTTTGGGGGGGCCTAATATTATCCGTCACGTCAGTATTTGAATGAACATAATAAAATGAAATGAACATCTTTTGATTTTTTTCAAATGAACCAGTAAGAATTTCCAGCCCATTTCAATCAAATTTTACAGCATGAAGGGGGAACTTCCTAAATGCCCCCCTATCAATAAAACTTTTAAACAACTATTTCGATTCGAAAAGCCAAATATGGCGCACAAAAAAAAACTGCCGGCCCAAATACCCAGCCGTTCCTTTTAAAAAACTGTGGGGTTGGACCTACATGCATTGGGTTGCGAAATATGTTCGGTACTAACGTGTTACACAAACCGTCAAAACCAGTGGCGCACACAAGGATGGGGTCCCAGCCCTTGTTTTTTTCGTTTGATTATATTCCAATGTATATTTTAGCAGGGAAAATTTAATTAATTTTTAATAATTAACTAATTATTTATTCAAAAATTTAAATTTTTACTGTTCTTTGTTCCAAAAATGAAAATCAAAAGAATATATTGGGGGGGTAAAAAAACATGATACGGTGGCCGGGTAGCCAGTGGTCAGAATCGGACGTTGGCATGTCCAAGCTCAACCCCGTACCATAAGAGCCCCGCCGTGTGGGGCAGCGATGCACGTTAAACCCGTAGCTCAAACGTTCTCCTGTTGGTGGGTGTGGTGTGGTAGTTAGGAGAGGGGGTGCCAGCTCAGGTATCATTTTTGTCACTTGACCATTGTTCAAAATTACGAGATCCATCGCCAAAAGCTCTCGAAAAGCTAAACAGTGCGACGTTAATATTCTCTCACTCACTCGACCTGGACCCCTTGAAAAACTCCTGTGAGTGTCAGTGACGTCAACCAATTTCACCAAATCAAATGACGTCGCCAAATGCCGTGATATGCAACCAATGGTTAAAAAAATTCTTCCAACATATATAAAAAAAATGAAAATAAACAGAAAGAAATTTTGCACGCGATTTGACGGGTTGGTCGACGGTATAATAAAGTATCTTATGTCCTTTAACAAACCAGGCTTCATCTTCCACAATAAAGGTTTGCTGTATAGTCTAGTGATGTGAAAAAAGTTCCAAACGCCCAAATCTGGACGGATAGTACGTGTGGTTATCCTCTTTCCACTATGCCTAATTTAGAGCCCTAAATTCTAAAAACCAGCCGTGTGGGGCCTAATGCTATTAAAAAGGATGGGCTCATACACAAAACTCCCCGTTGGGTTTTGTAAATGTTAGGAAGGGGGGGTAGCTCGGGGTGGTCATTTGACCCATGACCCAAAATTACGAGATCAGTTCCCAGTGGCCTTCCTGTTGCTTTAGGGTAGGGGTCCTCAACTCTTAGCCCGACGGCTACGATTGACCCGCTGAAGGCATGTAAGTGGCCCGTCATTTGAATCTGGGACAATTTCATGGAAAATTGCCTTGTCTGCTTTTTGTAGCAAAAAAATATCATTTTTCTTTGTTATTGATATTTAAACATTTTATTGATATGCTTGATATCCATTTAAGGTAAAATTTTCTTAAGATGACAAATTTTTCAAAAATTTCGTTGTATCTTAAATAATTTTAAATATAAAAAATCTGACTATGCATAAAGATCTCAGAAGTTTTCGGAAGAAAAGGGGGACTTTTGTCATTAACACGGTAAGTAGTCGAACCCTATATAACAAAGTCGCTAAATCCCGGAAAAAAGTTCGTTATATGGAAAATTCGTTAAATAGAGGTTCATCAATTAAATAACAAAAAAAACCATATAAAAAAAATTTTTTAAATTCATAAACACTATATTTAATAAAAGTAATTATTCATCCCTTTTTTTTTTCAAATTCATATATGTTTTTTTTTATGTATCTTATACATCAAAAAAAGAACGAAAAAAAATTTCAAGAAAACAAGAAAAAAAATGTCGAAAATTCCCGTATTTTCAATAATAAGAAAAAATTTTATATTAAAATTAAAAAATTTTTAAGGACATTTTATAATTTAAACATACAAGTAATATTAAACATATATTTTTTATAATTTTTCAGGGGACACGGGACAAATCCCCTAAGGGTGAAAAAGGGTATCGAAGATGTTTCTAGTGAACTCGGCAATGGGGGAGGTTAAAGGTTTTCTTGGATGAAACGTCCCGAACTCTATTGCTCTCGGCGGGAAGGATCTATTTAAAACTAGTTCAAGATTTATGACCAACATAAAATGTGTTAACTTGAAATGTTCAGAAATCTTTTGGAGCAAAATTTAATAAAAAAAAAAAGTTCGTTTTATAGTAAACACTTCATTCTAAAAAAAAGGTTATTTTGCGAAGAAAAATTTTGGGAAAAGTTCAAAGGGTTTAGGAAAAAAATTCGCTATACAGAAAAATTCCAATATAGAGTTTCCTTATACAGAGGTTCGACTGTTTTTTAATTTGACTTCCATTTAACGTTTTTTAAAGCGATATATATAAAAAATCTGAAACACTATCTCTTCCTTTAGAATCTGTTTTGTCAAACCCCCCTTTTTTATTTAAACTTCCTGACTACATTATTTTTTTCGTTGTGTGGCCCTCTGATCATTTAAAGATTTATGTGTCCCCTGGATCATGTGGATTTATTGATATGGCCCCCCGAGTGCTAAGGTTGTGAAGACCCCTACTTTCGGGAAATTGAAATCAAAAACAGTCTGCGTCTTGGATAAAAATTTTTTGATATTTTTTAAAAAAAAATATTTTTCCGTTATGACTACGTAGCTTAGTAATTATAATTAAATATAACTATATTTCTATCTCTGTACACTATATTTTATTATTATTAGTGTTTATAATCTACAAAGTATTTTAATACGTATTTTTTCTTTATTATTTGTCATTTATCTGTAATTAAACGAAATTTTCGAGACAACTATTTATTTTTCATTTCAAAACACACAAAAAGGCCTTGTTTTTTTTTTTTAAAATTTTGTACTTCTATTTTTTTATCTACCGCATTATGATTTACTGCAGTTTTTAAAGCAATATTTTTTTAATCTCTACATTGTTAAAAGGGGTATACATAACAAAAAAACTCAACTTCGGGGAAATTTAATCCGTTAGACTAATTAACCAATTAAAGATATTCAACAGTAAAATTTTTTATATACACTGCTCACTTAAAATAAAGAGTCAAATTGTTTTCTAAGGTCTTCATTAACATCAGAAAAAATAAGACATTTAAAATTTTTGCATTAACTATTTTTTCGGGGCAAAAAAGATAATCTTCGCAATCCGCTGAAACCGCAATTTCTGCTATAAAACTATTCCCTTCCCCCCTAAAAAACTCTCATAGGACCCGTGTTACCATATATCTTGGGAAAAATGGATTTCAAAGAATATTCCTGCTAAGTATCAACAAAGTATTCGTGAAAATGGTTATTCTAAATAATTTTAAAGTGAGTGGTACTTATAAGTACCGTCGGTAGATAAAGGGCTAAAGGTCTTATCATTAGAAAATGTTACGTTATTTATGCCACCTGTCTGACTGTGTCAGATCGAGGACCCTGGAGTTCATCGTGGCAAAGGGCTAGATGTACGCCTGTCGTTAGCCGTAACATTGAGCACCAAACAGGTGACAGAACGATTTGGCTTGAGGATTCTCCCTAATTTTGAGGGAGAACACCCTGTAGGTGGTAAGGGGCTTCCTACCTTTCTTCCTCTTCCACCAACCTTCACGAGAGGACTTGTGGCTCGACGGCTATTTAGAGTGCCCCCATGTCGCAAAGGCACTATACATCTACAAACATCCATGCCTTCTCCGGGATTCGAACACGGGCCTTGTGGCACCGCAGTCAGTAACCACTATACTGGATGGACAGTGAATTTATTTATAGAATACCTATTATTTCGTAGAACTCTTTCTTTAAACAAAGTATGAAATTATTAACTACACATTTTAACTTACTTAGTTAAGATACACGTAAGCTCTCTCTCTCTGTATATATATATATTATTAAATATCTTACACTTTAAACGTTAATGAAATACTCAGTGGCGCACACAAGAGGGGTTTCCCGGGTCCGGACTCCCCATAACCCTTATGCCCCCCAATGCTAATTATTTATTCAATAATTAACTTTTCTCTATTTTTTGTCCACTAAAATCGACAAAATCAGACAAATATGCTGAATGGCTTATTAGGATATGATACGAAAATGATGGACATTGGATCCTGACCCCCTCCCCCTTTGAAAAGTTCTTGTGTGCGCTACTGGAAATACTTAATATTTTATGTAATAACTGAATTATTGTCGTTAACGGAAAAAAACATACATAACTTGTAACAACTATTTGCATGATACACTTGATTAAGTTTATTAGGTAAATTAATTTTTTTTTCTTGCGCTAAAAAAACTAACCCAGTAGTTCCTTCATAGCTCAACAACGATATCCAATCAAACATAACTAAATCTTACTCAAATAAAAATTAATCAAATTTCTGGGGTCATCCAACCGCTTAGTCTACCAATCTCTTAAATCATAACGAAAATAACAAAGCATCTAATTTATACCGAGTAATTGAATCTACTGATTTAAAACAAATACATTTTTCCTCGTGCACCACTCATGATCTTCAGTCTTTCGTGAAATTCGTTAAGAGAAAGATTTAATAAGCCATTTATATGCGTGACTTATCACTCTTATTGGGGCAGAGAGACACGGACCGTCGGTGCGCTGCCGAGGCGTCGATCTTATCGACACAGAGGCGTGACTTCATGATTGAGTAAGGGTGGTAATTGTGAGCCCTTAACGAGATTATTACTACCAATTACGTGTGGTTTCGAATTGGAATCGATTATGAATCGGCTCGCTTCAAATAAGGACTGTTATTTATGTGTTATTGTGTCTCTTGAAGATGTCCTTGAGAAGTGTAAGGGAAGAAGAAAAAGTAATTCTTAATTTATGAAGGTATGGAGAAAGTTATTCAATGGGCTCGATTCAGGACGGTCACATGATAACGACAAACACGTGTTCTCCATTGAATTCAAAATGGACATCATAACTAATTGTACTTGTTGTTCTACTTGTAAAACTTGGGTAAAATTTTAAATTTCATGATTGGGTAAAAATGTTCAAATGGTATTAAAAATAAATTTCTTCAAAATATTTTTGAAAAAAAATCTTATTTTATGCGTATACTTTATCATAAAATGACATTTTGTCTTCCTATGTGCATTATTGCTGTTGAGAAATTTGTATTTTTTATGCAAAGTTTCTGAAAAAATCAAAAGTTGGTAACAACTGATTAGCTGGAAGCACATGATTTCTTTTATCGTGTGACTATGACGTCACATATTTTGAACCGATTGGCTAAAAACACGTGGTTATCATTATCATGTGACTAATGACGTCACATAAATTGGGCCCAATATGGCAGGCACATGTTTAAAATTGTGTCCAGACGACTACAACATAAATTTCTAAATGAATCAAGGCTTCTATTGCTTCTGAAATTAGGATAACCGGAAAAAAATTCGGTTAGGTTTACAAGATCTGCGATAATGCTTTTGATAACGAATTCCTGGCACGCATAATGGATGCTACCTCAAGAAAACCCCGGAGTTATTTTCTAATTACAGCTATGCAATTGGCTTTTAGAGGGCTCGATCTCTCAAAATTGAGTATCAGCAAATAATGAAACCGATATACCTTTGGTTAATCGACCATAGTGCTTATTTACGTTGCACTATGCCAAAGCAAGAGCTTATTGGTGACGAACCTCGTAATTTTGAACCATGATCAAGTTTGAGGGCAACACCTGAGCTATCACCTCTCTGTCCAAACAACCACACTACGCCAATGGGAGGAATTTCAGTCTCGAAAGATTTAACGTACATTAGCCCCTCTGCACGGTGGGTCTTCAGTGGCACTATCCGCGATCATGACCATTAGATCGCACCATTTTGGAAAAAGTGAGTTTACATAATCAAGGATTCCGAGTTCTGATGTTTCTAAGAACTGTCGTTCTGAATAAGACCGATTCGAGCAACACAAAATCCAATTCTGGTTTCTACAGACCTACTTCAGGAAATGGAAATGGGGGGATTGCTGCCCATTTAAAATGCAGCGGACATCTCGTCGTTTCACCGTATTTCCTCTGGTTTATTCTAAAATGAGATAAATTCAAAACCAACTCAACCAGTTCAAAATCCATCAGTTGGTACAATAAAGCTTTCTGTTTATTAAAAAGAACTGAGTCTCAAAAGTCCTAACGTGTTCTGGGATTGATATTAGGAAAGTACGATACCAGATTTCTGTCATCTGACCGTATCTCAAAATAACTGTTACTATCAAGAAGTTGATTGCTCTAGAGCAGCGGTGTCCAAAGCGTGGCACGCGCGTATCTTAAGGAGTTGGTAGTGATATACTTGGGGAGATGATTACATATATATGAGGGAGGATTATATACCTTGCAACGACCCCTTCTCTCTCAAGTAGCAACACTGGCGTAGCTAGTTCTGAGGGGGTTCTGTATCAGAATTCTTTCGGGGCCTTTTCTTAAGATATGTGAGCCCTGTTAGTGGGACTGTAGTTACACGTGTTTGAGCCCCTGTATCTTCGGCTAATACGTCGATAACTACGTCCCTGAGTAGCAACCAATAACGGACAGGAACGAAAGCGTTTAACGACTGGACAGAATAGGGGCTCCTTTTCGTCCCAGTTGTCCAACGCTTGGTTTCCGGACTCAAAGATGTCTGGTTCAAATCAAGTTGCCAAGATCACCATGGGTAACACACAGTCATCAACTACGTTTTTCCGAGCTCTTATGATTACATGTATATAACAAGGTGTTTCTCAGAGGCGTAGCTACCATCGTATCATCCGTATCAAAGATACGGGGTCCACAAGCTACAGGGCCCCAAAATGTGTGAAAAAAATTGTAAAATGGAGAGACCAAGAAAAAGGGCCCCTACAAGAAATTTTGATACTGGGCTCAAGCGGGACTAGCTACGCCAGTGGTGTTTCTTATGATTATTTTCGTTTTATCGATACGCGATCAAAAAGTTTGCAGAACATTGGTATATTTCATCCACAATTGGATGATGACTATCGCATGTAATCTGGATTTGAATTTTTAAGGCTACTGTTCGAATTTTTTGGGCGCGTAAAATGGTTTTATGTCTATTTTAACAATTCATTTTGTGGGGTTTTCAAATCTTAAAAAAATACTTTTAGAAGAAAAAAAAAAAAATGGAATTTCAAAAAAGCTTCACTTTTGCTTTTCGTTCAAATTTTATTAAATTCTAATGAATGCGCCTATTGAGATTTAAGGAGATAATTAATACTGCTTTCACGAATTCAAAATTGCCGGTATGCAAGGGCCTTTAATTCCAAGTCAACACTTTACGTCTTTGTATAATTTATAATGAGCAAAAAACTCCCTCATTCATCAAGATGTCCATCTTAGATGGTATTAGGATTACCACGAAGTTAACTTGACTCCCACAAAAAATGACGGGATTATATCGCATTACTAAACACTCAAGTATGTTTGTTCGGAATTCTTATCTCTCGAAATTCACGAATTCTTGAGATGCTTTAGGGGTCGTTTTCTTAATTGGAGCTTTCGTTGCCTGAATCGTGTGACCTAAGTGAAGGTTTAATGTCACTTTTGTTTACCTCAAATGGGGTAGGAATTGAATTTTTATTGATTTTGTAACAAAAATCATTTCCTTTTTTCAATTCCTACTATTAGCTCACACTCTTTCTATATTTATTTATTTATCTTGGTGAAATTGTCAATAGTTAGTAAAATACATTTTAAAGCGCTCAGTTGAGCTGAAATTTTATATACGTGATTATTTTGAATGACAATACAATAATTAAATTATAATTAATGAAAATTAATTGATTAAAACTACTTAAAGAATTACAAATACAACCACGTTAGCATCATTTTTGGCGACTTGTGTCAAAACTTGAAAAGGTTTTTTTCTCGCGTTTTAAAGCATTCAGTTGCACTAAAATTTTATATACACGATTGTTTTGGATGACAATACGATACTTTAATTATAATGAATAAAAATTAATTACCACTTAATGTTGTGATTCTGTCATATGTTTTTACATATTTATATTAATTGTAACTATTTAATAAAAATTAGCTAAAATAAAAATTTTCTTTGTTGATCTAAGTAGGAATTGTCTTAAAAAAATTTTTTATATTACTTTTTTTTTATTCTTCATTTTATTTAGAGATGTTTAAGATGAACAACAGCACAAGAATGAATTAGTTTAGTGATGTTTTCAGTGTATTGTTTTAACCCAGGAGCGGTCACGTGGGGCACAGAATCACTCCAGACTCACGAAATCTTTAATTCTGGGAAAACTGTTTATTTGTTACCAATAACATTGTCAGTATCCTTCTTATGTGACAATCTTGATGGGAACTAAAATGTATTTGTCTCACATATCTCCCTCTTTTTTTGGGAGTAAAAAACGTTTTTTTACAACCTTAAGATGTTGTTGCTCATCTCCATGTCTAGCCAAGCTAGACCAAGTCCATGGTCTCATTCACTCTCAAAAAGTCCAACATCATTAGAGGGTCTTCATAAAGATCTTGTTTTGAAAGCCCCAGACAGTCAAGAATGTGTTCTGGAGATACCTGGCTTGCAGAACACCTTACACAAGTTGGAAAAATTTTATTTCCATCCCTAAAAGTCAGAGTTGGGAGGTGGCCACTCCGGAAACGAGTCAGAATAGTTTGTTCCTGCCTGTTGCATTGAAGGAAAATAGAACCACCAGGTCGCTTAGCTTGATACCAGTGATGAGCGGGAGGAACAGTTGTTGCTTGTGTTTTATGTAGGTGGAGTTGGTTCTGAATAGGTGAGCGGCCGAGATCATAGGGTGTTGAGCTGCGCCATCTTTGCTAGGAATTCAGCAATCTCATAGCCCGCGATGTTAACGTGCAGAAAAGGAACACACATTTTACACCCATTGTAGATGGATCTCGCCTTGCAGGAAAGAAGAAAGATGTTCACAAGCTTCTCCAAAGAAATAGCCACTCCTGTGTTATCACCCACACCTTATACCAGTTAGAAAGATGTTGAATGCACTATGGCTGTCAGATAATATCAGTTGCTGTTCGAATCAGGAATTGAGAGTACCTCTTTAAGGCCTGTATCTATGCCAATGACCTTAAGGTATTTGGGTGACTGAGTTCCCCACGCTATCACTTTGTTCCAAAATATTTTTTCTATGAACAGGCTACATTTTTTTCTCCTGTGAGTGATTTAGCAGTTTTGATTACTTTTTGTGTTTACGACTCATTGGGTTTATAAATGTAAATAAACGGAAATATAAAAGAAAAATGGACATCTGTGCGATCTCTATCGGATGAAGTTGAAACTGATCAAGCAGAAGACCCTGAGGGAAATCATGGATATTAATCCTGATATCGAAGTAAATTTGAGAAAAGTGATGAACATGAAACGTTTGAGTTGAAAGCAAGTTTTCAAATGCTATCTAAGAAACTCAAGAAAGATGTAAACCACAAGTGTATTCAGACAGACTGCGCCGCAATCAAAAGACTCAAGCAAGGAAAAGTTCAGCGTCATATTTGTCGATCATCAAGGACAAAAAAACTACAATAGCGACGCATATGACGTCTTACCTACAAATATCATTCATATAATGTTAGCAAAAGGTTTTTGTGTGATTTGTGTCCTTTATTAAAGTCACGCAGATTTGAAACATTTTAGTTCAGTTTGATAGGATTTTTTCTCAAATTATCAACAATAATAATAATAATAATAAGGTCCTTAAAAGTAGGTATAAGTATATACTTTCTCTTAATTAAATTATTTTCTGGAATTACGATTTTTATGTACAGTAAAAATAATTATTAAAAAAGGATTAGAGAGAGCACTAACGTTAGTATCGAGTGTGCGCGCCCTCTTCCAGGTTAAGTAATTTTTATAAAGATGTGCATAATACAGGAGGATTCATAATGAAGTATACAGTTTCAATGCACTATAAAGCAAGAACAATGTAAGATATATATCACTTGTAACAGAATTGTATGGGACCATTTAGAGTTTTGTTCGAGACCATCACAGATGTTCTATGTATGAACATTTAGTCCCACGACACTCATCGAACCGTTATTCCATTTCTACCCACACGTGTGCTAAGGTATCAAGTCCATTGATAGCGGCTGTGACAATGACGTAACGGAGATCATTAGGGCTCCCCTGCAAAATCAGGTTTTGAGCCCCAAGCCAGATCTTACAAAGGGATCTTACATAGCGTCAATCAGGCTTTGGGCCTCCTAGAATCCTGGCCTCCCCCGTGATGTGGGGGTGTCGCTTCCACTGGGCGGGTACGCTGTTTCAGCTTCCTCCGGGACTTCTACTTTTGCACAAACAGCCAGCCAGCAGTTTTAAATTTTTCATTCCATTATTAGATTGATTTTTTAGTTAGAGGTTCTTCTTCGAATCGTCATCGAAAATTCAGTTCCACAGCAGTTGTGGATTCCATTTTGCTAAATTCAAGAACACAAAAAGCCTTCTCCACTGCATACACCGCCGTTACACATTGTATGGGAATTTGTGCGGGTGTGGATCATCACGAGGTAATAGGCATAGTGAGGATGGGCCACGTACCTACATGGTGCTCGGATTCCTTCGAACGGTATCCAAACACATTTTGTTCCATTGATGGAACAATATGTGTTAGGTATCGTGACCGTTGGTTTGCGTGACCCGCCCCCTATGCCCATTACTTCGTAATGATCCGTACTCACACAAATTGTGATGCAAATTAGCAAAGATCCTGAAATCCGCTGCATCTCTCTGCGACTACCTTTCGCAATGCAATCATTCTGTTGCTCGCTCATTTCCTTCCTCCAATCCGTAAATCAGGTACGTATCTGTCAGCTCGGTGTTTGTAAAATGTTCTATACTCCTCCCCCGCGATATGCTCACATGAGGGGGGGTGTCAATCTTGTCCTTAAATTCTCCTGTGTGAACAACGCCACATAGCGCCGAATGAAGACGTTTCCGATCATGAGTTGCTACCAAATCTGAATCTTTGCGATGTTCCCTGCCTCCCCTTAAAGTTTGACCCAATGATTCTGGGACTCCCTGAATATGTAAAACAATAAAAACTAAATTTTAAGCTTTTAATGACTTTATTTGAATTGCTCGATTTTGTTGAATTACGAAATTCTGAAATATTATTGTACAACCAGATTGAAAAAACTCGAAAATTACTTCTATAATACCTTTATAACGTTCCGAATATTTTCCAGTTCCTACTATTAGTTCACACTCTCCCTATGTATATTTATTTATATACATCTTGTTCAAATTTTCAATCGTTAATGAAATACTTTATATTCATCCATTGAAGTTCAAATACAATTTTAAAATTTTTGTGGAAGACATTGGATGTTGTAAGGACACCCTTAGATGCCATATAGCGGAGTTATCAGCGTGAGTAGAGCTGTAGGGGCTCAAAAGTAGAAAATTAGAAGCTGCATGGTCTTAATATGATTTTATTAAGACCTTAAACTTAAACCTCTAACAGATTAGATAATAATAATATAAGGGAGAGAATCTACGGTGGCTAAACACACAATATATATAATACCGAAATAGCGTAACCCGGACCACTATCAATAACTAACCCGCCTAACATCAATTACAATGCTATCATAGATCCGAATATTAAATAGTCACTCCTACCTTAATGTCGAATGAAGTAGCGATCAATCTGATACTAGTTGAAGTTGCGGTTCACAGGAGTGCAGTGGTATGCACCTTGAACTAAGGGCTCTCTGTCACGGGTAACTTCTGTTGTCTGTCACTTAACCTTTCAAAAACTCTTCACACTTGAATCGCGAACTATCAACATTCCCAAATTGCCACACCGCTTACTCAACTGATATTTAAAGCTTCCTAATTTGCATCTTTCCTTCACTTCACTTCTTGGGTTTGGATGGAAAAGAGTTGCCAGTAATTCTGGCCCCAAAGAACCTAAAAGACATGTTGATGAAAAGACGCGTGAGCCCATCACAATGTTAATACAGTTTTTTCATTATTTAATTCATTAATTAAATGTAATTAATGAATAAATAGTAACAAACAAAAATAATAGTCCTACACCATATATAAAAAAGAAAGTCGCTCGTTGTGTCCTTGTAGCGCAATGGATAGCGGTTGGACATCTAATCCAATGGCCGTTGAGTTCAAATCCCACATGGGATGACCTAATTTCTCAGAATGTGATTCCTTTTTACTGTACTATTTTATTGGGAAAATTATTTAATTAATGAATAAATAGTAACAAACAAACAAAAAATTCCGACACCATATATAGAAAAGAAAATGGAAAATCGCTTTCTATTTTGTCACTTATAATATTGTGATTCTGCCATATGTATATGCATACTTATGTTAGTGTAGTATTTTTTATAAAAGCTAACTAAAACAAGAATTTCTTTGTTGACCTATGTAGGAATTGACTTAATTTTTTTTATATTACTTGTTTCTCTCTTAGAAAACAGAGCAGAGAGAATGTAGCCAAGATTTTTATCGCACCCTCCTGAAATAGAATGAGCCATAATGGAACTAAAATTTATGTTTTAGAATATTGAATGAGTTTTGTGATAAATTATGTTGTATGAGGAGTATGCTATAAAAGTTAAATAAATAAACACTGATAATTTGAAAATGTAATTGAGTATAAAACCTTGAATATAAAATCAAGAAACAAAAAAAATCCTAAAAATTTATTAAGAATTATTTTTAAAAATTTTTTCAGAATATTCATTCGTCATTATTTCGCATAACTTTAACAACCGGAGACTGATATTCCTTATAATTTCCTATCTAACTACGTATATAAAACAAGAATGATGATAAAATAGAATTTCAAAAATATACTATATTCAGAAGAAACAACCCACGCAGATGTTACTCTTAACATAGAATTTAAGACATTTCTATTTTTAGAATGCTTATTTCTGCCGAGTTTAAAAACTTATCAAATTTCAATGTAGCTTGGAATTGCATTTCACGTTTCGATCTTTTGTAGTTAGAAGGAGAATGGCTCCACGCAAAAAATGAAGCTTTTTAGGTTCACGTATCTTGAAGAAATTTAATCCAATCATTTAGAAAAAAATTGAAAATGTGCAAGTCCAAAGAAATAAAAGAATTCATACAAAGTCAAGAAGCAAGTAAGACAAAAAATCAATAGAAAAAAACTCTTATGTAAGGTAAGAAACCATATGAGTAGGGAAAAAAAAGCAAAGAACGAATTTAATGAGTTCTGAGTTACGTAAGTAGTGATTACATTGTTTTTTAAAAACGTTGTTTTTTTTGTTCCCTTTGGGCTCTTTTAAACTTTAATTTAGTTTTAATTTTTTTAGCTTGAAATTAGTGAAAGATATGTTCACGGACATGTATTTTCAATGCCACGGTGACGCCTAGGAATAGTAACATTCGCTGAAATACCTAAGCTTAGTCTTCTTTCCTAGCATGTTTTATTCCTCAAGTATAATATAGAGTTTTTCTGACGTTTTGGGTACCACAATGAAAAGTGAACAAATTTAAAAGCAACAGTGAATATTAATTAAAACTGACGATTCAGAATAAATAATTAGACGCATTAAAAAAAACAAGTAATATAAAAAAAATTATTAATCAAATTTCCCATTCGATAACAAAAAAAAATTTTATTTTTAGTACTTTTTAAAAAGTTAAATTAAAAAAATTTTAAATATAAAAACCCAAAATGGGTTTTTTTTATTTTATTAAAAATTTTTCTTTACAAAAAATCTGTAAAAGATTTCAGCAATGAAAGCTTTAA
Organism: Trichonephila inaurata madagascariensis; assembly: GCA_019973955.1. NCBI lineage: Eukaryota > Metazoa > Arthropoda > Arachnida > Araneae > Nephilidae > Trichonephila > Trichonephila inaurata. The sequence goes on from BMAV01025611.1 coordinate 24,000, forward strand.
AACTGAGAAAAAAAAATTTTAACGTTTTGACACAAGTTTTATTTTCTAAACCCCCTGGTGATTTATTCTTTAAAAAAATTGAATCAAAAATTTTTATTAAATAATTAAAATTTTTTTAAAAAAAATAAAAACGAAATTTATTAAAAAATTTTTATAAAATTTAAAAAATTACCAAGGATAAATAATAAAAAAAAATTCAAGGGGGGACGTGGTAAAAAAACAGGGTTTTTTGGTACCACCTTCCAAATTTTTTTTAAAAAAGGGGTTTCCCCAAAACCCTCCTTCAAAAAATGAGGACTCGGAGACCAAAAGATTTAAGTACACCTTCAGACAGATATCCTTCTACACGGTGAATCTTCAGAGGCACTAGGGTGGCTGCAGCAACCTAGTGGTAATGGTCACGGACTCGTGGCTGGCGTGTCAAGAGTTTGAGCCAGACGTTGAACCCCCAACAGGGTGGACGATCAGGGTTTAAAATTTTGAGGTTGAAACGTCTTTTATTTGGGGTGGTAGTTAGGCGAGGGGGGTGACAGCTCAGGTGTTGTCCTCGTCCTTTGACAGTGATTCAAAATTACGAGGTGCATCGTTAAAAACCCTTGAGTAGCTGAATGGTGGGACGTTAATACTCATTCACTCAGTGCCACAGGAGTCGAACACGGGAATCGACAGAACCAGCGCCAACCAAGAGCAATAGCGTAAACAAATTATTTTTATGGGAGGAGTTATACTTTTTAAAGAACGCCAGACGAGACATAATCTTTATGCTAAAAAAAAATTCGTGTATATGGGAGAGATGGCAGATTTTTTTCTCACATTTTAAAGCATTCAGTTGAAATGAAATTTTGTATACACGATTGTTTAGGATGAGAATACGATACTTTAATGATAATTAATAAATTAATGTTGTGATTCTGTGTGTCATATGTATACGTATACATATTTATATTAATTGTAACTATTTAATATAAAAAGTAGCTAAAATAAAATTTTTCTTTGTTGATCTAAGTAGGAATTGACTGAAATTTTTTTTTTTATTACTTGTTTCTATTATCCGCATGTTACCGCCCGCATGAAATAACTGTCATGTGTATGCGACCCGCGTGAAATACCTATCATGTCTTTGCTGTCCGGCGGGAAAAAAAGGTTGAGTACCCTGATGTAGACACAAGATATGGTATACTGTTTTACTGTTTATTAATAAATAAAATATAAAAACTATTTATGTAATACGACTATTACGAAAAATAAAGAGAGGTGTAACAATATTTTTTTATTACAAAGGTGAAAATACAGAGGAACTAATGTCGCAATATGCAAGTTTTCGGAGTAAAAGAATTATTTTAATCATTTGAATTCAGAAATTTCTTAAAATGGAAGATTTTTAAGCGTTTAAAAGAGTTATTGAATAGGTTTTTTTTTCTTACGTTTTTTCAGTAAAAATGAGAAACTCATTAAAATTTTTAAGCCATGTTTTAAATTGATTTTTTTAAAAAAAAAATCAAAAACATGTTTATTTTTTTTTTTAGAAATATTATTTCGAGGCAAGGTTTACATTGTATGCTGGATTTAAATTTTTATAGAAAAGTTATTCCTGTTTTAGCTCCCTTATTGACAAAAACGCCTCTATTCCCCTTTTCTAACAATCCTATTTTAATATACTACACTGAAGGAAAAGAAAGCAAAAACTCCTGCATATTTTGAGCAAATATTTTTATCGCGTGACTTTTTATGAATTCGAAAACGTCAAAAAGATCAATTTCTTCTATCAATAAATCATTTTATTTCAATTTAATACCCATTTTTCTTTCAAAGATTTCTTGAACCTTACAATAATCCCGGTTGTCAATATGACAACAAACTTGATATCAATAATACTTTTAAAAGTTGCGTTGACACGATACTCAACATTGCTATTTTTGTTGTTCAGCTTTTATTCGGGATGGGAGAAAAAAGAAAACTTTTATAAACTAGATTCTTTTCGATTCTAGTATTAATATTTTGATACTTCTCCCTTATAACCTTAACATCTGTTTCTAATACCAAATCGCTCCATTTTGATTTTTTTTTTCTGAAATACTGGGCTATGCTTTTGCGTCATTTTATTAATATCCTCAGGAAAGAACTCGAGACCAATGAACACCCAAAAAATGTAAAACCGTAACAAAGCAATATGTGAACAGTGACCTCTGGCGGACAATTCGAGAAATCGTCAGTCAAAGAGTTGCTGTCGAACCATGAACATCCTGTAGAACAGTGAATCTCAGCATATTTTTGTTGTTGTTGCGGTACACTTTTAACAATTTCAGAATTTGGCAGCACACTAACAATAAAATAAGAGTTTAAAAGTGTTTTTCTCATCTAATACATTATGTAAAATAGTTTATGATAATAATTTTCAATGTTAAAAAAAAATAAGATTATTACGTTGATCGGGGTTCGAGGATTTTATGCAAATCAGTCGCAAACAACAAGATAGTTCTTAAACAGCGATAGAATCTATTGTCGAAAATCAATCTTGAAGCTCAGGATTCAGCCACAAAATTTGCAGAAAGAATTTCCACAGCGCTCAGACACAATATCAGTGTCTAAATACAATAGGCTAGATTTTTCACGAGCACTGGTCGTCCTACTCAACAGCCGAGCTAATAGCTATTCTATCTTCGCGGTCAAAATGAGTGAGTGAATATTAACGTCGCACTGTTCAGTCACGAGGGCTTTGGCGACGGACCGCGTAATTGAACCATGGTCAAGTGCGTGGACGACACCTGACTGGCACCCTCCTAACTACCACCACACCAACGGGAGGACGTTTGCAGCTCTCGACAGATTTAACGTGCATCGCTGCCTACACGGCGGGTCTTTAGTGGTACGGGGCTCGAACTCATGACATGCCCGCCATGGTGATACCTTAACCACCGGGCCACCGCAGCCCCCCATCTTCGCGGTCAAACAGACTGCTAATAGCTAGTCAAAGCAATACTAGCAAATCGCTAGTCAAACAAAGACTAACTTTTCCGCTAGTCAAAATCAGATTGACCCAGTTTCGGTGAGCGTCTTCTTATTTATAGGCCTCGCGGATCCTTCGAGAAAGATGAGCTTGCGTTAATTAGTGGGCTTCTCCACTAATTTCCAAAAAAAAAAAACATAGGGTCCCGAGCTCGCCAACATGCTCGCCGAAGTCACCAAATTGGTCGCCAAAAATGATGCACACTTGGCTCTATTGCCAAGAGATTTCGCCAAGTTCCCATTGAACCTCCATTTTAACGTAAGGGCTTGCAAAAATTACAATTTTAACATAAACTAAATGTAACATAGAGCAATATAAATGTATTACACACCCAAATACAAATTATTTATGCTATTTTACACAAAATTCGTAACAATATGTACAAGGAAGGCAACAAAATGCTTATTGAGTATTTAATTACGAATTAATTATAAGAATACATTTAATGCGAAATTTAAGCTTGATGATTTTCGTTAATTTCGTTTATATTTGGTCATAAAAGATAATGCATCGACATTTGAGCATTTCGAATTTTTTTTTCATTTTTATATTTGTTAATACTGGAAGTCTGAATTCACACAAATAATATGTAGAAAATTGTATAACGATATTTTTAAAACTTTCTCTTGGTTATTATTAGATAATCGCCTCTAGTTTTAATCCAATATGAATGAACTGACTCTTACGATCGTTTTGAAGTTAAATCTCGATTATTATATACAGAACGAAATTAGTTCTTCATTCAAAGTTAACGCATATAAAAATGTATCTGTAATCACACAAATATAAATTACATATTCAATCAATTTTTTAAAATTTTAATTTTGGAAGTAATGAATAACCCTCTTTTCTAGTGTTGGCAAATGGTCAATAAATAATTTTATGAATAGCTCATTCTATAAAACTGCCGAATTATTCCGAATTTAGAAAAAATTTTTCCCCCCAGGTATAATAAATATTTTTTGGTGGCACACAAAAATTTTGCGGAAAAGGTGAACCCCTGGTCCAAATTCCCCTTTATTCAATTCTACTATTAGTTCACACCTCCAACAAATTTTTTTGGGGGGGGGTTAAATTCACCATTTTTAATCTTTTTTTTTTTAAATTTTCAGGGAACAAAACAATAAAAAACTAATTTTGAATAAATAAATTACATTAATTAATAAAAAAAATTGAAACAAAATTTTAAATTAAAACTATTTATAAGAATTTAAACCTGGCCCCAGGGTTTTTGGGGGGTGGCCCCCCAGGACCCCCCTTTCTCCCACTGGTTCACACCTTCCATACATATTTATTTATGCATCTTGTTCAAATTTTCAAAAATTAATAAAATATTTTTTTCCCTCCACCAAGTTCAAATACATTTTTAAACTTGTAGTGATGACACTTGATGTTAATACAGTTTTTAAAAATTTTAATTCAAAAATTGAATAATTGATAAAAAAAAAAATAATAGTCCAACACTATTTATAAAAAAGAAATTCCTGTTTGTCCCCGTAGGCAATGGGTAGGTGTTGAACTTCTAATCCAAAGGTTTATTGAACCCCCTGGGATGGCCTAATTTCTGAGAAGATTTTTTCTATACTTTTTAAAAGGGGAATTTTAAATTTAAAAGAATCAGTAACAAACAAAATAATAGTTCAACACCCAATACCAGGGATGGCGAACCTTTTTGGATGAACGTGCCATTTTTTCTTTAAGATGGGTTTAATGAGGTATAGACGTGCCGTCAAACAATTTTGACTAATTTTGATTTTAATGTAATTTTGAAAATAATAAAACTAAATACCCACATCACAAAATTCTTTATTTACTACGAAAATATGCATTTTGTACTGCATAGTAGTAAATGTTTCAGTTATACGTGTAATTAAATTTAAGTAACATTAGTGTGACTTCTGTTGTTACAAATTTTATATATAGATGACGAATAACTTATATTAGGATTGTAAAATGTTACTTTTTTGAAGAATGCATGTTGAATTGAAGTCATCTGCCAACCGGTTTCTAGTGCGTCTTTAATGTTATTCATCTCTGAAAATAATGACTCGCAGGCATAGGTAGATGAAAATACGGTTAAAATAGCAAAAGATATCTTCTCTTAAAAAAGTTAAATGTGTCTGGAATCGAATTCCATGTTTCCAAAATTTTGTTAATGGGATTTTTTCTTTTATTGCTTTTTAATCTTTTTGTTTCAATCAATTCCAACTTTTTCCTTGTTTTTAAAAACATTTTTGAATCCATATTAACAGACTAGAAATCAATAAGCATTTTAATTTTTTAATTTCCAACGAATCGAATTAACAAGTTCAGTTTATCAAATAATGCTCACATCAGGGAATAATAAACTTCAGCCGTTTCTTGCAATTTTTGAACTGAGAAAACTGAAAAATCCTTTATTGAAGAATCCAATTTTGGAAATAAATTTTCAATAACTATTTTTGTCTGGTTTCTCATGCTTTTTCCTTTAAATTATTTTTCGTTTGGGGTTACTTGCAAAATATGTTTCTGAACTAAAAAAGCAAACCGTTTTGATCGGTGGCGTGCCCAAAATATTGTGCCGGTGCCACCAAGGCACGCGTGCCAATGGTTCGCCATCCCTGCCCCCTCCCAGGGAAAAAAAGGGAAAATTTTTTTTTTTTGAAAATTTTTTCTGTCAAAGTATGACATATTTATATTAAGTAATTTTTTATTTAAAAATAGCTAAAAAAAAAATTTTTTTTTGTTGACCTTAATAGGAATCGATTTTAAAAATTTTTTTTTTATTTACTTGTTGTT